>CAJNOP010003978.1:0-11490 GCA_905250075.1 Rotaria sp. Silwood1 | reverse complement strand
TTTTTTTTTGTCGAGATTTTCTTTTATTTCATTCATCAATGTTGTTATATTAATACGTTTATTTGCAATATCATATCTCCATAATGGTTAAGTATTGAGAAATAATTTACTTGAACAAGAAAACTTTCCAAGATTGATTGCATATCCAGCAATAGCTGTTGCAGATTTAGAATGATAATGACCAAAAACATCATCGTTTGCTTTTTTTTCGAATTTTGACCATTCAATTTACATATTTTCACAAAGTGGTCGATGTTTTAAAGTAATATTAGTATATAATTTCATAGGTCGATCATATTCATGTACAGCTGTTAAAAGATATAATAGTAACACTATTAAACGAAATATAATTAAGTAATGAAAATGCAAGAAATACTAATTCGTTTATCATTTTATTTCTCTTTTATTAATAAGAACATATGATTCGAGTACCTTATTCAGAAAATGAATCTGTTGTATAAATATTTTCAATAATTTGTTTAATAAAATAATCTTTTATTTTCTGATTAAACCAATTTGATTTAAAATCATCATTTGTAGCTAAGAGTAATATTTGAACATGATAAAGAATTTTATTTCCTGTTAAAATTCTATAAAGTATTTTATTTGCGAATTTTCGATTCGATTCCATTGACCATTACTAATTGATTTGAATTGCTCATTGTTGCATTGATATAAGATTTAGCACAATAACCAAAAACTGAATTTGAAACGATAAAATTGGTTAAGTTTTTATTGATGATATTTAATTTTAGCTTTATCTGATATTTCATGAAGTTGCTGATGAAGTCGATTCAATTCAAACGAATTCTCATTTAGATTTAATATTAATTTAATAATATTAGAAACAATTTCATTACGTTGCGTTAAATATTTCAAATCGTAATTTGATTTTAATTCTTCTTTCTCAATGCGTATTGATTCATTTTTGGATATGAGAAACAAATGCTTGCAATTCATGTAATTTATTATTAATTTTTGCATATTGAATTAATGTTCTTCAATCTGTGAAGGTTTTAATCGAAAAGAATATTCTTATGTTGAGGTATTCAATTTTTGTGACTATGAGCTAGTAGTTGTTGAAAATTCAATATGACGGCAACGGAACTTCTCTGTCTGAAACTTTGATGGTATTCTAATAGCCATTAGACATATCTATCTGTGGACTGAATTTCAGATTCAAATTTCATTATGTAATTTCTCAGTAAACGCCTAAAAATGAGTCGAGAACTTAATAAAATGGTCAGAATTTGGCTTCAGAGATCCATGGGTCCGAATTTTTTTAATCTACTTCTAATGTTACCGAGACTTTTTGCGGGCTCCGTATGAGCGTAAACGACGGATCACAGTTTTTAAGTAGCCTTTTGTCTGTAGACATGAAAATGTAGGGTAACGAAGTTGTCGAAAATTAATTCGAGAACATTGGATTCGTATCAGAATTATATATTCTTTTCTAAAATGACTTCAAAAGCTTTGATAGAACTTCTGGGTTTAAGATTTACCCGAAGTGAAAATGGCAATTATGTTCAATACACTAAATGAAAGAGTAAACATTTCTCTGTAAAATATGATATTCATAATTAATTTGTTCCGAAAAATTCGTCAGCCATGAGTATTTTGGTAAGGTACACTTTATCAATTTAGGTCATTTTTTCGATTTGTATTGAAAAAAACCAGGCCTTCAAAAGAAGCTCGGCTGTTCCTGAATGATTGTTCTGAAATTCTTGCTACTTCTATTACTCTGTAGAGAAGAATTTCGTATTTAACTCTATAAAAAAAACGAATCAGTAAAATGAAATTCACTGCATTTTCTTAATTAAAATATCGCTTTTCATCAATCAATTTGAAAAACATTAATTTGTTTTTGTCCGTTTCATCATCAGAAATGCCATTTTTTTCGTGTTTTTGACATAAAATCCACGAAAATCATGATTTTTTTTTGATTTTTTTGACTTCATGGGAGATATGGGTGTCGGTGTTGGTTAACTGATCGTTACAAGATTAAAAGAAGTGCAGATTAATAAACGACAAAATGAATATCTCAAAAATCAATTATATCCATTGAATTTTTATCTTTCATAAAGGGTCTTGTTTAACACTTGGGTGAAGACACATGTGGCTGTTGGATCTCTCCTGTACCGACACCCATCACTAGTTTAATGATTGCATAATACTAATTGGTACCAGAATTCATTCAATAGAAACTACAAAATTTATATGCAATATGTCATCAGTGAAATCTAACGACAACCATTTCAATTTGAAATGAAATATTTTTCTTTTTAATTCAAATTGAAATTAAATACATCATAACATAAAGCATTCAAAAATTGATGAGAAAACAAAAGAGATAAAATTGATTGAAGGAAAATTCTTGTCGATGATAACTAGAATGTGATGCATACTGGCAGATTTATTGTTTTTTTTAAACACTTAAATTATTAATCAATAAGTACAAGAAGAAAAAAAAATGTAACAATAAACAATTGAATTTCTTCATGATGTCTTTTGTTTGACGAAACAAATAACAGCCACAATAGGTAAAATGATTCCCAGTGGATAAAAAATCGATTTCAAAACATTATGATTTTGTTTAACTTTATCATTATTTTGTATCTTGAGCTTGTGTTGGAAGATTAAAGCTTTTCTTCTATTGTAGCGTTTTTTTTTATTCATCATGATCAATCGTTTTTTTTTTAAATATTGTTTAGCTTTTGTTCGACAACAGCTAATCTAGATTCGATACCAACTAATTGTTGTCCTACAACAAATGAATTAGATTTAATTTTTTGGATATATTCGCCCATTCAGATTGATTAAAATGATACCAATTACATATCATTCTATCAGATCTGAATAGTAAATATTTATTACTTACTGATTTGATTTTATAACAGCTGATGTTGATGAGATACACTGATTAAATTATATTCTTGAAGTACAAATTGATCATCAATTGGTTGTTCCTGATTAATCAATATATTCTTAAAAAAATTGAAATATCATTCATTTTCTTATTTATAAAATAGAAAGACTACTGTAGTATTATAATATGAGTAGGTCTCAAACAAGAGCAATATTGATAATGAAATTATTGCAATGAAAATTTTACAAATTTCATTTTTCCTACTTCCGATTATAAAATTACTCTTACACTCATGTTCATGTTTCACTTAGAAGTAGATAATTTTCAAAATTTTCCTTACTGATTGTTGAGGACAAGACAATTTTTCGTATATTAAATAAACTTCCGAATGATATAAATAAGTGTTTCGGAAAAAAATTAGTACCATATATATATAGGGTTGTTCTGTACATGGTCGACCAATACAACACAATGACATAAGACAATGCGTAGACCGACGACGGTAATTGAATTTCGTATTACTTTTTTCGTCTATCGGCAATGACGACCAGAAAAAAATCTAGTAACACGGCAGCGGCGACGATTTCTTCAATTGGCTTATACCGTTCGAAATGCACAAATGATACATAACAAAGGATATACAGGATGTCTGGAAATTCATTGATCAAAAAGAAAATTAATTATTTCTACCATTTTCGGACGAAATTCGACAATTATTTTTTTTATTTCAAAGAGAAGACTAAAAAGTTTCTTGAGAATTTCTTGATTTTTAATGTTTGCAGTACTTTGAGTATATCTTCATCAAAACAAAAGCTTTTTGAAAATTTTTTTTTATCAAAATACTCAGATCAAAAGCTCGACTGCAATCGCTGAAATTTTCATCGAAATCAGAGATCATTTCTGTGAAATGTGGTTGAGACCTTATGAAAATATCGAGCTATAAAACCAAAAACTGTTTGATCTCCTCAGAAATAGACTAGGGGCACGAACTTTTTTTATGGTAAGTATAGCTCTACAAGATGCATTAAGACCTGACTCTAAAGCGAATTGTCACTTGGAAATGTTTTCTTGTCAGCACGAGTTGTAGCCAAAATCAGTCCCTGTTTGGCAAGTAGTCTTCGGCTTTGTCTCTATTTTGAAAGAAGCTTTCAAAGTAATCTCAAAATGTATAAGTCGAAGAAATACTCAATAATGCTCACTATTCGAAACAATACACGTTAACAAATCGTATTGTATTTAAAACGACATTTTGATTGCCTGAAAATTGAATTTCAAGAAGTTTATTGAATAAAAAACAACCTTTCATATTCAATTAGATTACAGTATTCTATCTGCTTATCTGATCAAAAAACATCATTATTAATTGTTTCTTTCTGCTCTTTATGTCAGAACCAAATATGAAGCGAAAGAAGATTTGTTTAATGCTTGAGAAATCTTGTGTTTCACATTCAGAGCTGGCCGATTATTGCAATAAATATTTTAACACTTTTGTTACTCTCTCTCTTGTTGCTTTTTCTTTCTATGTGCATCAATAAAATAGAACGATCAGATGGATTTGTAAGAATGTCGTTTATAGTAGGATTTTTTTGGTTTTATCATGCCATTAAAGCTGACATCATCCTCTACACCCGTTTTTTCTCGAACTTTATATGTCCGTCACTTTTTTCGAACAGCCCCGTAAAATAACTTTTCTCCTTTATACATTGTACGAAATGCTGAAACTACTCATATTTCTTTTATGTATAACTCTGGTATCGAGTATATGTAGCGTAGAACAAACCAAAACCAATGAAGGTAGACGATTATGCTGTTACTACGATTCACTTAAAATTCCAACAATTAGCATTGGCTTTAACTGACGACGTGCAGATGCCGAAACTGTCCTGTCAAGATACAATTTAACACTTTCAAATGTTTTACGTGATTGTCAAAAGAACACAAAGAAAATTTGTCTAAGTAATAATCAAGTTGATGATATTTTTGACAGAATATCATATCTATATTGATCGATATATTGCTAATTTACCTTCTATTAAACGAGCAGCTATTATTGATGCAGCATTTGCTGGTTGTGAAACAGTGAAGAAATTTGTTAAAATGAAAAGCGCTTTAGAAAAAAAAGATTGGCAACAAGCTGGAAATGGATTACAAGCATCAATTTAGTGTACACAAGTGAAAGAAACTCGATGTAATTCAGATTATAATTGTATTGTTGAGAGTACATATCAAATATTTTCTGATTTTTAAAAGATTTTCTTGTTGTTTTTTCTGTAGCATCGTGCTCGGGTGGAACTTGTGGAAGTTTCGTCCATGGTTGTTTATTAAATATAAACTGTTTTTGTTTCAAAATGTCGAACAATACTGGCTTTTGTTCGGAAGATTTCATTTGCTCTGAATATGGCGATTGTTCTTCTTGTCTGTCATCGACTTCAGTATGCTTGATTGATACATGTTGTCAGGAACCAAAATGTGTTCCATTATTATTGGGTACAGCATGTAAATCCTCGCCAACTAGCCGTATCTCAAGCTTAATTTCTCAGTCAGCTTTCAAACCGTCAAATGAAAAAACAGCGACTAGACTTTAGATTCCTTTTTTGATTATTACATTTATATTCCCTAGACTGAAAGGCTAGGGTCTAGAAACCGAAATTCACCTGTGTCTGCCTGTCTGTAACATGTGGTACCACTGACCATTTTCATGGTACAAATGACCATTTATGTGGTATCAATGATCATTTTCAGGGTACAAATCACCATTTCTGTGGTACAAATGACCCCTCGTCTGGTACAGATGACAATTTTCATCGCACAAGGTGCCACCTTTTTGGTACAAATGACCATTTTCTTGGTAGAAAGTACCACAGTTGTGGTAGAAGCGACTACAGTGGTGGTACAAGTAACCATAGTCGTGGTATAAATGACCATATGGGTGGTACAAATGATCATATTGATAGCACAAACTACCACGATCGTAGTACAATCGACTATATGAATGGTACAAAGTAGCATAGTCGTAGTACAATTTACTATATGAATGGTACAAATGACCATTTTCTTGGTACAAAGTACCATAGTCGTGGTACAAGTGACGGTATCAATGGTACAAAGTACCGCAGTCATAGTACAAATGACCATTTTCTTGGTAGGAAGTACCACAGTCATGGTACAAAGGACCATATGAAGGTAGAAATGACCATATCAGTGGTAGAAGTGACCATATGGGTGCTACAACTGAGTATATTGGGGATACAAGTATCCAAAATCGTGGTACAGGTGATCATAGTTTTTCCCTGTAGAGAATATTGAAAATTCTATTCATCATTTTTGACTTTTCCATAATAATTATAAAGAACGTGGTATCTTTTTTTGAATTTTGTTGACAAATAATATAGAGAGTTCGATGTTTGATTCGTAGGTTTTTCCATACGTGGTACATAAAATCCTTTTTTATCTGCCTGCATAAAAAATTATATGTTGAACTTTTATATAAACAAAATTCATGAAATGCTATTATTGACTTTGGACGTTTTATATAAATATAATTGGAAAAATCCTATTTTTTCACAAAATAAAATATTTTTCTCATTATAACCTTTCGATGATTTCTTTTCATGATAAATTGAGATTGATGGTTTTTCTATTGCCATATTATATTTTTTTTGGATTCGACGTAGAACAGTTTTTGCGAGCATGTTTCGGCTTACAGCTTTGTTCGTTTGAAAATTAATTCTTTTGTTTATTATAAGACTCGAATTAGGTTTATTTTTAATTAATACAAAAAGAATCACCATCTCTAATATATATTTCTGAGTAAATCAGTTCAAATCTTTGCGAAACAGTTACATATAGCTGTATAAGATAGTAGTCACGGCACGTATGGGAAACTCACGATAAATATTAATGTAACAAATCTGAGAAAGAAATTCCTTCTAAGTTTTTCTGTATGATTTTGTAGGAGAATATCCGATATTCATCCAAGATTGGGTGGAAACACAATCTGAATCTCATCTTAACATCTTATTACTTGACCTGTGTATTAATCATTGAGTCAAGCCTTCAAAACCATGCACAAAACAGACACAGATTCCTACATGAATTTTACATGATTATTTCATTAGTAGAGAAATGATTTTCTTAAGGTAGGTCCACCTGAAAATGTAATAATATGTCTATACCCAGTAATTCAGTCTATGGTCAAGCGAATCGACTCTTGAATGGCGTTACTTGTTTTATTTCACTTTAATATTCAAGCTCATTTATTCAAATAATCTAAAATCAATTTTTGAAAATTATTTAAACTGCAGTAGTTTAAACACTACTTACTATGAAAAGAATATGTTTATTTTGATGACAGAAAAAAAAACTCTGTATTTCATGATGAAAAATTTTCTTGAATTCAGGAAAAGTTTTATAAAATTGAGACACAAGCTCGAATTATCAAAGAAAAAAAATCATCGCTTCTATTAAATGGTACTTTGATATTATTTCCAGCAGAAAAACAGTACAACTAAAAGTTTTCAAAGTGATAACAAATTGAATTGAGAAATGATTTTGAAGTCATTAATATCAGTTGTCGAGCTGACACAGTGATCAGTTCGTATTCTATGCAGGTTCGTCGTTATTCATCAAGACAATTTTAGCTGTTAGATATGTCGTCTAGAAACACTATCGGATCATTCTTTAGCGCCTTCGAATTATTCTCAATGACAAGCATCACTTTAAATACTCATTGTTCAGATGTACGGCAATAAAGATTAACTCATAAACAATAGTGTCACTGAGAAAACAGTGCATTACTAGCATACAAATCTTCATGTGGAAGTAAAATTAAATCTCAATAATCTCCAGTTGTTTAACTTGATGTTGTTTCAGATTAAAATGGGTTTTGCTAATAATTTATAATGTTGCTTTGATTGGAGAAAATTTCGAATAGGTCTATTTTTCTGATAGTGTACTAGCGCTTATCACATTTTTTTAAATGTTAAAATGAACGATATATATATAATACCGACATGTCGGGAACTGTTTGACCAGAGAGGAGTTACTACGTACACAATACTCAATGGTTATGCCCAGTGTAACGAAGGAGAGAAGATAGGCGAACGTGGATGGAGGTATGGGATGTGAGGATGTGTGCCGGTGAAGAGAAGACACAAACAGTAAAACCTACATCCACCCACACCCACACCCTACTATGCGTTGGAGCCAGAATTTTGTGCTCTTCCCGAATATGAGCTCAGCTAATTTAAGTCTGTTTATGCTCGAAAGTTGTAAGGAAATCTTTCTAAGGTTTAAACAAAAATAGTTTGGATGAACTAGGTAACTAAAGTTTTTAGAGAATATTTTGTTTATTCCTAGCCTTCTTAAAAGTAGTTCAAACGAGTGAAATATTGTAGTTTAGAAACGAAATTTTCTGCTCTTTACAAAGATGACCTCAGACATAGTTTGCCTAACTTTTTGTTTTTTCGAGAGCAGTGTGAGAATCTTTCAAAGCGCTGAAAAATTGATTGACATGGGGAATAAATCTATTGTTACTAATCCTATAAGTCCTTTAACATAGGTGCTTAAAACTATTGAACTTCATATTTTTGTAAAGCAAAGCTTTATTTACAAAAGGTGACATCGAACTTCAATATTGTTTCCACTCAAGTGAAGTTTATGAGTATTTTCTCAGAAACTACACTTTGTCTCAAATACCTTTCCGTCAAAATATCGAATTTTCAAAAATGAGGATGATAAGAAAACAACAGTTTAGACACTTTATCGGAATGCAGAAAAGTATCTGAAATAGTGCATTCTATAGAGAAGATTTTGATCTACAGGCTAATATATGAATAAAAGTTCAAACATGTAGTTCCAGATACCAATCGTGAAAATAAGGTAATGTATGAATCAGTTATCCGCCCAACATAATTTTTCAGACTTTTCAAAAATTTTTTCATGACTATCGAGTAGAAATAAATAGAAAATTTCTGAGCTCATATTCGAAAACAACACTATGTTCTTGTTCTAATCCAAAGAGTTTCATCAATCTAGGGTGCGATTGCGGGTATGTGTGTTAATTTTCTCTTCATTCATCCACATCCTGTCAGGCGTAGTTTAGAAATCCCTGTCAATCTGCATGATTTCAAATAAGATTTTCCTCTCTTGCTCAATGCTTTAAGTTCTCATTATAGGACAACCAACTGATTGATCTACAGCGGTAACAAGCTGGATTCTTCTCTTTTCATCGGAGAGAAAAACCAAAAGAAGCAAACGATAACAACGAACAGTTATATCTACCCCTAGCACCTTGTTATCGTCCCGTTATCAAGAAAAAAAAACACATGACAATGTTATCAATTCTATTATCTTTGTAGATTTCAAGACTGTTTATTGCCAAAATATTGTGAGAAATAAATTTTTATAACTAAGAAACAAAGTTTGTTATCTGAGCGTCCATTTGTTGTCTTGTTCTCTTCAGATTGGTTATGCGAGTTAAAATTGTTTTCTATAGAATAATTTAGTATTGTCGAAACAGTTGAGCATAGGAAAACAAAGCCGTCTTGCAAATATTCAACATGAAGATTTATCTAAGACAATCGATTTGAATTTATGATAAGAATAAACTACATTTTGTATTGCAATCCAAAATCAATTGACAGATAATTATTTGTTTGGATTTGCTACAATGTGAATCTATAATCTCGTAATTCATTACTTCCAAAAAATATGGCAGCCACATTTTCGACATTCGCTTTCTCGGATATTTTGTTTTGCTCGTCGCTCTGATTCGTTTTTATTGGTCGAGAACAGCTCGAAAGGGTTCATTTTTCAATGGATTTATACTTAGAAACTAAATTTATGACATTTTTTAATCGAATAAAACTTCATACAATGGTCAGAAATGTTCAAATGAAGTTGAAATATTTTAGTAAGCGAACGATAATTGTCGATCATTGTTCATATACAATGAAAGATTTAAGGTTTTTTTTTTTCTATCAGAAGTACTTGAAAATATTGTAATCAGTGTTTGTATGTTTTTAAAACAAAGCGTAAAATGGACAGAAGAATTTTTCAAGAGCAAACAATGCGCAATAAAGAGAATGTACCTTTTCAGATAGATGGACAAAATAATTAAAATTCACTTGACTAATAGGACTTTGACTTTGATCGATAAAATATCGTCGGTCTGTTTTCTACTTTGCATGACTTTTTTTTTCGAGACAGACAAACTCGAATTTCATTAGAAACTATTTTCAATTGTTAGCATTCTTCAATATCATAACCATTCAACTACGTAGTGTGTCATTTGATTGTCGATGTAAATTTTTTCCAACAAAAAAAATGAATTTCTCAGTAGAATGCTTAAAATAATGTTTCATCATTTAATTTTAGAACTAATTAAAAAGAAAACAGGGTGTGAGTGTGAGGGTGTGGTATGTTTGAGGTATGAGTCGTGGATGTGGAGCATGAGTATGGACGTGAGTTTGTGTCTATAGTTCTTATACACCAACACTCACACCCATCTACGCTCACATCCATACCCACTGAAATTAAATACCTCTATTTATTGTTTTATATCTAATTATTTCGAGTTTGCTTCGCATGATATTAATCTTGAATTCTTTTGTAGTCAAAGGAATAAGCGAGAAATAAGTAATATTGCAACGTTTTCGTTACATTCATATCAAATCTATGGTTATTCCTGGTAATTTATAGTCGAAATAAAACATGGTTATATGAAAAAAACAACATATTTTGATTAATTTGAATAAAAAACCGATATTTTTGATAAATTTGATTGAAGATTGAGTTTTTTTTTAATTTTTGATTAAAACTGATAAAATCTATAAAAAAAAAACAGTTTTTTTCCCTTTGAAAAGACGCTATTGACTTTCACTTTCTCAGTCAGTCGGGCTTGAACAAGATGAGAATATCGTTTTTTCTTTATTTGATTACTTCTGATATTGATTGAAGATTTTGATTTTGATCGATGCAATATGAGAACAGCAGTTTTTTTGCTTTTTGAAAGATGTTCATGTATGATGGACTGATTTTTCTAAAATTGTGTATTGACGAAAAAAGAAATTGCATTTCTGCACGAAGCAATCTAAGGCATATTGCATGAAATTAATCTCGTCATTCGCTCTCTCAAAACACATGTGTAACTGGAAAGAATGTCGCATTGTAATGCGGCAAGAAAGAACGAGCAAAACTAGTCATTATCATGACAAGGTTTTTTTCTTTCTTTATAACAAAATGTGCAGATATTCGTGTATTTTCATATGAAACATGTCATCAACAATGAAGCTGCAACGTGTTATTCTGGTTATTGGTGCAAATAAAGGCATTGGTTTTGAAGTCATCAAGAAACTTGTTCAGCAGCCATCGTCGACTAGCAACGATCTTATTCTTCTTGGTAGTCGTGATTTGAAACGTGGGAAAGATGCACTTTCACAGTTGGGTTCTCCAACAAACGTATACCTTCTTCAGTTAGATACATCGTCAAAAGAGAGCATCTCTTATGCCACCAATGAAATTAGACAAAAGTACGGGGGTCAATTGGACGTAATTATCAACAATGCGGCTATTATACCAAAAGATGATTCTGTTGAGGCTGCTCGAGAAACACTGGCTACCAA
>CAJNOP010003977.1:0-11492 GCA_905250075.1 Rotaria sp. Silwood1 | reverse complement strand
GAATTTTAATTTTGCCTAGACGAAATTAAAATTTCAATTTTGACTAGACAAATTTTAAATTTGACTGAATTTTAATTTTGACCACAACATATATTTGATCTATTTTTTTAAATGATATAAGACTCTACAGAAATATGAAGTTGTTAAGAAAAGTTCGTTTCTAATTAGGGATGCAACGGTGACGATCAATCACCGATTAATCGTCACCGTTTCACCGGTTCAAACCGATGACAGTAGGGACGGTTACCGGTCTTACTACGATAACCGTCCCTAATAGAGAGCTGCGGGTCCTTCCAGACCCGAGTGCGGGTCTGAGAATTTAGCTTTTCCCGGGCCCGGGTCTAAACCCAAGAGAAAAGTCAGACCCGGTCTGCATTAAGTTATGAATGGAAATATATAACAATAACAATTGAAGTCAACAAAATTGAAAAAGAAACAGTCAGAAATAATTTTACACTCATTTTACCTTTAAAGTCGCCAATAAAAAGCTAAAATTGTGTTCCCATTTCTGTTCATGTACACATAGGGTGCCAAATATTGGTGAAAAAAGGATCGGGTCTAGACCCGGCCGGGTCCGGGTCTGAAAATTTAGTTTTTCTGGGGACCGAATCCGGATCCGAGCCCAAAAAAACATGGACCCGTAGCTCTCTAGTCCCTACGGTTACCGGTCCAACTACGATAACCGTAGGTATAATGAGAAAACGGCGAAGACCGAAAAGACTACGATACATCTGCGGTGAAGGCCGACATATTTATAGTGGGGAGTCATCTTAGTGAGAAGTACCTGACTAATAGAAAAAAATGGTCTTCACCGTAGGTTCCCATCAAGTTACCAGCTTCATCAGTCTCTACAATCATCTAATATAGTGGTTAAGACCGATGAAGCTGGTAACTTGATGAGGACCTACGGTGAAGACCATTTTTTTCTGTTACTCAGATACCTCTCACTAAGATAACTCGGCACTATAAATATGTCGACCTTCACCGCAGATGTACCGTAGTCTTTTCGGTCTTCAGCGTTTTCTCATTATACCTACGGTTACTGTAGTTGGACCGGTAATCGTAGGTACGGTTATTGTCACTGTTGTACCCCTATTTCTAATGCCTTCGATGAGATAATTTGAATTGATAACATATTCTTACGTAATAAATAGTGTAAATGTAATATTATTCATATAAAATTTAATTCCTATTGAATTGATTTGAATAAAAAAAAATTTATTTTGTTTTTCTTTATTCACAAAAAAAAACAGGTTCGTCATAATGAAGATGAATTACACAAAACAATGATTGATCGTATACGAATACCATTTCGAACTCAACCACAATTTGATTCTCCACATTTAAAAACAAATTTATTAATACAATTTCATTTAAGTCGATTAGAATTTCCTCGTGTTGATTATGTAACAGATTTAAAATCATGTCTAGATCAAATTATTCGTATTATACAAGCATTAATTGATTTATGTGCATATAAAGCCTTATTAAATCCATGTATACTTTGTATAAATCTTCTACAAATGATCGTTCAAGCACGATGGATAACTGATCCTGATATATTAACATTACCACATATAACAGATCGATCATTTATTCGTATATTTTCATCTTATTTATGTCAATTAATTGATATTAAACATGAAACATTAATTCATAAACTTCAATCACATTTAACATCAACACAAATTAATGATATATATGACTATTTAATACGTTTACCACAAATTGAATTAAATTATAATATACGTGGTTTTTGGTCAATAAATGAAGAAACTCGACAATTACCAACTAATGTTCATGCTGATCAAGAATATACATTACAAATTACATTAAAAAGACTTAATCGAATACGAGTAATATTTATTTATTTATTTTAAAATATTTTTTTTTTTTTTTTTTTTTTTTTTAAATACGATTTATAATGAATGTTGAAGTATAGAGTTAAAAATATGGAACTATCGGTAATTAGAGCCCAGATTAAATTTAGGTTTGTCTAAAAAGGACTGAATGAGAAAAGTTAAGATTTGGAGTTTAGTAATTATTTGATGAGTATTTATAGCACTATCAGATATTCATCTTCGAGAAGCTGAAACAACTATAATATGATATTTCTCTCTGGAGATTAGCCAAGATTTAAAGAGAATGGGACATTTCGCACTACCTTTTCATTACGATCACCGGTAGCAGATGTTCGTTACGATCTTCGGACATAAGAAAACTAAGACAGGGGGTGTTCGGAATGACAAAATCAATCAAAAATTAAAAAAAACAGGCTGTTCGTAATGAAAGTTGTCCAGGACAAAAATCATTTCCGAACACCCGGACACATGACAGGAGTTCGGAATGACTTAGTGCGAAATGTCCGTCACCCAATCTAAATGCTCTAAGAAGAATAAGTTTTTTTTTGAAGCTCTCTGAATTAGAACCATCACCATCTTAAAAATAAATCATTCACAGCTTTTTGTCTTAGATCAAACTGACATTTTTATGATATACATTAGCTCTTGTTGTTAGTTAGCATATATTAAGAGTACACGAACTCAATGTCAGATCAATCTTCAACCTACATCTACAGTTAATATTAGTTCTATAGAAAATATCAGGCTATTGAAACTACCTTCATACCCAAAAGAATTCATGCTTACAAATTTTTTCTTTTATTAAATAATGAAATTTTTATTTCATTTCTCAATTGATTTTCTTTTTTTTTGTTTTTGCTAGAGAAATGATTATCGTCAATTAACAACATCAACAGTTACTAAATCAAAAGATGAATCATGGATATTTGTTCTTGGTAATACGGATACCGGTGAATTAATATGTATAAAACGTTTTAATCAAATAATACGTTCTCAAACAACTGTTTCTTTATCATTTGTAACATCAAATATAATAGGACGACAACGTTTAACACTTTATTTTTTATCCGATGGTTATTTAGGTCTTGATCAACAATATGATTTTTTTATTGATATTGAATCAGCATCATTACAAACACAAATTAATACAGAATTAGATTCATTAGTTGATGAACTTGATCAACGACTTGCAGCTTTACAATGAAATCTGTTTTAGTATTTTTTTTTGGTTTGTTTTTAATCGATCTACAATGATTGATTTTTATTTGATAATAAAAAAAAACAACAACAACAACAAAATACAATGAAAAGATAGAAATTAATAATATAAATATAGAATTTTTTAAATTCTTATAGATATTAACTTGTTATATGAATGTTGAAAGAAGAAGAATTAATCTATTTCTTTTGTTATTCGTTTTCTTCTTTATTTCCATAGAGATATATTAATAATAAAAAATATGTAATAGGAAATTATTTTAATATATTCAATTCTTTCTTGAGAGAATTTCCTAAATGTTACATTTCTATTAATGGGTAGTTATCAATAATTACATTTTTCTTGATCTGATGTTCTTTAGTCTTATTCAAAATCCTTTTATTTTGATTGAATCAATCGAAATAGTTGTATTTGTATTATTCTTTCAGATGTATTTGAGTTCATGAGTCCATCCTATTTTTATTAATCTTTCTATGATTCAATTCCATTAGCTTTTCTATTTCTATCTAATTTTGACTTTTTTTTTTTTATTACGAAATTCATTAAGCTATCAAAATACTATTCAAATCTTATGAATTTTTCATTGGGAAAAACAATAAAAAAAAGAAAGTTTCATTTATAGTTTTAGATAAAATATGCTATTGAAAAGTATTTTACCATTAATTATTAGTCAACGATCAAATTGTTATCGTAGTTCAATAACAAGATTTTCTCGAGATATTTATTCTCGTCTTTATCCAAATTATCTTGTTCTACCTGATGGATCAACAATACGAATACGATATTCTGAACCAAGACATCTTGTTAAAGTTGAATTTCTTTTTTTTTCTTTTTCATTTAATTTATTTATTCAATTTTTCTGTTTTAGTTACCAGTTGATATTGCAAGTTTATCAGAAAAAGAACAAAAAACACGTTTATTACGTCGATCAGCTGTACAAAAAGAAAAAATGGAAATTACATTAGATACAACATATGATCCAACAGCTTATTTGAATGAATATACTAAACAGACTTCTTAATTTGTTTGTTTATTTTTCATTAAGAAATAAATAAAAGTAGTACTATCAGATTAAAGCTATTCTAATAAAATTATTCTTAATTAACATATAGAAAAAAAAATGAGTTGTTTTTAGTCTTGATTTCACTACAATTTAATGATACATCACCTAAATGAAATTTTCGGGAAGTTTTTCTTTTTGATAAATTCAAGTGTGAAAAATACTTTTAATCAGAATATATAAAACAATGTTCATTATTAAATAAATTAAAATTGATACATTCATTAGACTTTATAATAATTCTGTTTTGAACAAACAAACAAAAAAACAAGAAGTAGAATAATTTTAGATACTATAACTGCATAACTAAAATTAGAATAACAGAAAATAATCATAAAATGCTTGTTAGCACAACCCCTATGGGGCTGAAATGTGGAACTCACATATCTCCTTTGGTTTCATTATACTAATGACAAAATATCCAGTATTTAAAATCTTCAAAAGATAATCGATTATTAGAAAATGCTATGTTTTTATCTCTCAATTTCGAACAGAATTTTTTTTTTCATGAAGTTGCCAAGGTCTGTAATGGTAGCCTATGTTGCTATGGTCTGTAATGGGATGGGGGAGGGGGGGGGGCGCCAACCTCGAACTGAAAACTTACACTCACTATTTTCTTCGAAAACATACGTGAGTTTCACAAAATATACTACATTGAAACATAATCTTTATTCCATGAAGCTTTTATACGTGGGAGGAATACAATTAAATGCACGAATAAACATAGACTTGTTAGTTACGTCTATCAGAAAAAAATCTTAATTTTCTACTCTATATTTAAGAATGTCTAGAATAAAGAATGATCCAAGAAATGACTTCCCTCCCTCAATCTGATGATACTAATATTTATATATAAACATTTGTTTTATGTTATATTTTATAAAAACAAAAGTATTCCAATACAAACATGAAAAATCATTAAAATTTTTACTCTACTTTTTAATATATAAAATTTTGATTAAATCATTTAGTTAGATTTACTTTGTTCATTCTTCATATTTTTTTTTTCTTTAATAATATCAAATAAAAATAATCAAACACACACACATATATATATATACAATCTACAAAACAATTAATATGCTGTCATATATGCATATAGAACATCAGAATAAAATATTAAAACGAAGAAAAAAAAGAAACAAATAATCTATATATATATATATATCTATCAATGCTAACCACCATTAATTAAAGTTAACTATTATAAAATAAAACAATTAAGATTGATTTATATGCACAATTATACTATCACTTAAATAGAAAAAAAAAAAATTTGTTTTTTTTTTTGTTTTTTTCATTTAAATATAAGTAAAAAAACAAAAACAATGTATATATATATATATATATGTGTGTGGGTTTCTTTTTCGTTTATTTTAATTTACATAAAATAAACCACCGGATAAATATTAATTTAATAGTTTTGCGATAGTCACAATGTACTTTCTTTTTTTTCATGCCAAATTATTGATGATGATGATGTTTTTGTTAATTGTTGTGCTTGAAAATAAGTATTTTCATTATCATTATCATTATCATTATCATTGTCATTGTCATTGTCATTGATATTTTCTTTTGTATTATTATTATTATCATTATGTGTATGATTTTGATTATTTTCATGCCATTTTTCTAATTCATGTAAATCATTTAATTCTTTAGCACTACATGTTATCATATCAACAGGATAAATTAAATTAAAACGTGAATAATCAATACGATATAAACCATCATCACGTTGAAATGTAATTAAACGTTCAAAACGATAACCCCAT
Organism: Rotaria sp. Silwood1; assembly: GCA_905250075.1. NCBI lineage: Eukaryota > Metazoa > Rotifera > Eurotatoria > Philodinida > Philodinidae > Rotaria > Rotaria sp. Silwood1. Next base: position 5,576 of record CAJNOP010003977.1, on the reverse strand, counting down.
AATATTTCTGATGGTAAATATGATGTACGAGCTTGTGTTGTCATACCTGTTGATTCAATAATACCTTCAAGTATAACAACTAATTCAAAACGTTGTTGAGCTAAATCATCTCGACTCATATTATATAATGGTGATTGAGCATCAATTATATGTTCAACAACTAATGGCCATATTAAAAATAAACGATCAATACCTTTATCAAAACCAACATTCATATCATATGTATGTAATGGTAATATTTCACCTTCTAATGTTACACGTTTTTTTATTAAATACATTCTTACATGTGCTTCAACAATATGTGATTTACGCATATCACCAACACGACATTGTAATGTCATTTGTCCATCACGTAAACAAACAACAGCTTCACGTGACCAAATTAATGTTTCAGTACGTTTTTTAGGTCGAGAAATTTTTGCAAATACAACACCAACCATAAATGATTGTAATAATACTCCTATACTAGATTGTACCATTATAACGACAATAGCAAAATAACAAGTTTCTTTAACTACACGTGTACCATAACCGATTGTTTGTTGTGTTTCAATTGAAAAAAGTATTGCACCAGCAAATGAATGTACACCAGCAATACATACAGAATAATTCGCTGAGTTATAATTATCTGGATGAAAATCTCCATATGAATACATTAATAAATACCATATTAAAGCAAATGCTAACCAACTTAAACAAAAACCAAGAGTAAATAAACATAATGTATAACGCCATTTTAAATCAATTAATGTTGTAAATATATCAGCTAAATATTGACGACGACGTTTTTCAATATTAAATCTATTTAAAATAAAATAATTAAATCAATACTTAGAAAGTATTTTTCTAAAGATTACTTAGATCGAAATATAATTATCGAATTAAATTATTGTTGCAATAGAATATAATTTATCGGGTCAAACTAACCTTTTTAGTTTTGCTTATGTCATATAAAAATCAGCTTTTCTTTTTTTTTTTTTTTGTCTACATAGAAGTCAAGAGGCAAAATTCCTCATTTAATATAAGTCATATGAATTTCAACGAATCAAAGCCAACAACAAAATATATATCATTTATAAGTTTTATTACTACTGTTAGTTTCGATAGATTATTATTATTATTATTCTACGACTTTATTTCTAGATGTATATATATGCATGAAAATTATACCTCGAAATTAATTATTCATTGACTTTCATCTGAAAAAAAAGAGTGTTTTTGTCAAATAGTCATAAAATACTTTGTTCCTAATGGCTCACAGATAAAAAAAAAAAAGACAGTTCTTTCTAATAAATAAATCATGTACAATCATGCATTATCAATTATTCAAGCAAGATTTAACTAGTATTCTATATAAAAAACGGTATCTATTGAGGATTATTTCGCTACTTCTTATTTTTTCCATTTTTTTTTTTGCATTATTTGTTCATAGAAGAAAAGAATAAATCCGAAGACATCCCGGATGTAGTTACGGATTACACATAGTCTTTTTTTTTGCATACTAATTAGCTTTAGAGTAAAATGAAGCGAACAAAATAATATGCGCAAATTTAAAAAAAAGCAAAATGTTCAATGAAACTTTTGAAATTATTAATGATATTTATAAAAAAAAAAAAGCAATTATTTATATACCTTGAAATATTGACATCGCCATTTTTAAGTAGAAGACGACGTTGTGTACTTCCACGTGGAGTAATTTTAGACAGGACGGATTCTTTTGGATTGTATGTTTGATCCTGTTGTGTATCATTATTATGTTTGCGACTACCATCACCCAATAGACGTAGGGCTTTGGTACCTTTTGTTGTGTATTGCAGCCTGTTAGTTTTATAAGACAAGAGAAAAAAAGAATTACGAAAAGGAATGGTTAGCAATCGTTGTCTTTTTTTTTTCAGCACTACTTTGCTGTACTAACATAGAGGAACAAAAAAAAAAGGGTAATAATATTTCTGTAAATAGTTTCTATGTCATGAGGATAATAGTAGTTGTCAAGTCTACTTAACGAAAAAAAAAATATAGATACTGGTTTTGTCACATACTTCAACACATTCGAAGTAATTTTCTTTTATAAATATTTATATAATGGCGCATTCATAATCTATGAAGTATTATTAATTAGTCTCATTGAAAAATATAACTAAAATCAATAAAGTCGAATACTAATGAACTTAATTTATTCTCACCTGGTCATTAAATGTGATGAATTATGTAAATAACCATTTTCTTTTACATGTCGTGTATTTTTTTCATTAAATTTTATAGGTGTTTCATCATATGGATTTAAATCATTTATTGGTGAAGTTTGTTCTTCATCTGTTGATTTTTTGTGTGTTATACCACTACTAAATAATTTGTCTAAGGGTAATAATCGATCGCGAGACATTTTATGAGATTTTTGAGAAATTTTATCGTCACTAGATAAATGAGTTCGTTTATACCAAGGAACGTTTATTGGAATAGTACTTAGTTTTCGACGAGCATTTGATGCTGTTACTTGTGTCGTTATTGTTGTTGATGAAGTTGGTGCTATTGATGATTCTTTTTGTGTTGGTTCAGCATTTACATAATAAAGATATTTTGAATTTTTTGTCCGAGACGATGACAAATGAAGTAAATTTGATGGGCCGTCACAAGGTAGAGTGCGCCAATTGAAATGATGATGATTTTTATCGATTTTTGTCTCACTTGTTGCAGCCACGGTTAGATGACTTGTAGACGACATAAGACAAGAAGGGAATATTTACTGGCCTACGATGGCAAAGAGCGATCAAAGTCATTTAAGAGAAACATATCAAAACATACTAGGATAAAAGCGCTAGTCTTATTCAATAAATGTCTCCCTTTTTCTTTTTTCTTTCTTCTTTTTTTTTTTTTTTTCTTTCTCTTTACACAAATCTATCAAGAGTATTCATACGAAGAAGAAGAAGAAGAAGATCTAACATCAATCGTATGATAGTGAAAAAGATGAACATTAATTTAGTTAAATAGACTTCTCGCACTCGATATAAACCGACTATTTCTTTTCTCATTCTGTTCTTCTCATTCTTACCGGCTTCTCTTCTCATATATTATATGTAATATATATATATATATGGTGCATACTCGTTTGGTGTCTGTAATCTTGACATACTAGATTATAATCATGATAATGACGATTTCTTTTTCTTTTTCACTCAGTTATTCTTCATTGATGAAGAAATTCAACAGATCTATATAAAGCGGGTGTTTGTAGTTTAAGCACACCATGTTTACATTATTATACAAATATAGTTAGATCTTACCAAAAAAAAAAAAACAACTACCTTTTACTAGAAGATATAACTCTACGTGTTGTTGTTTTTCTTCTTACCTTTCTCATTTTCTTTTCTGTTGTTATTTCCTGATCAAAGTTAATACAAGACGAAATATCAAACTTACTATTTCTTGTCTTATCATCATACATAAGAAGGGTATGTGTTCCATGTCAAATAATTTCTAATTCCAAACGACAACAAAAAAAAACTAGTAGACATATATATATAGAAGTCTTTGCTCTCAAATTTCACTTATAAAACTTGAAAAATGATGAATATCAAGAAACAAAAAAACAAAAAATAACTAGTTAATCATATGATATGACGCGCATGTTTTTTGTTGAAATTGACTGTCGTCTGTATGTAAACTAGGCTAATTATAATAAAAAGAACAAGTATTTTTATTCATTCAAACATGAACACAAATATTATATATGAATCTATTATTTTTTTATTAGACTTTTTCTTATTTATTAACGTCAAAACAAATAATAATTGTGCTTATCATTTTTTTTTTATTTAAAATTTGTTATTATATGAATAAGTTTAGTCGACAACCATATATATATATTTACATTGAAACTAAAGAATTTTAAATTATATTTCTATATCTTATCATGTTGAGTTTCTTCCTATTAATAATTCAATTGATAGAATATATATATAACAGAGAACGAGATTCTAGAAATGATGTTTTCACTTGCAGACATAGAAAGAAAGAAAAAATATAATACGCAAATTCTTAATCACATGTAAATTCATTGGAGGGGTCTAATGAAAAGGATAAATCTATAGTTATGAACCGCACTACCAATAATTATAATTAAATTAAATTAGCACTTTTGATTAGCCGCCTGTATAAATATACGTTTATACTAACATCATTCATTGTAAAAAAAAAAGAAAAGAAAAAGAAAAAGAAAACATGAAATTTCGAATAATATATTATACCTTTGATACTGCTTCATAATTTTAAATATTATTGATAATCAATTTATATTAAGAAATTAGAAAATTGGACATAAACGTTTTTTTATGTTATAATGCCTCTAAATGTGCCAAAATTATCGTTGCTATTGATTGCAGAAGAAATGATAAGTATAAGATTATGTTTTTCTGTTGTTGACAAATAAACACAATTAGATCGTTGGAACGTAATAAGCAATATATATATATATATCGTACTTATTGGAATAGTGGGTGGTTTTTTTTTGTCTGCTTTTAGTTATTGGTGATAGGAAATAATATAACTAAAAAAAGAACATGCCTAATATTCTAAATAAAGATGATTTATTAAGCGCTTAACTAATTCCTTCAAGCAATAACAATCGTAGATGAAGTAGACAAATGTTGGTATGAGACCAATTGTTGAGATTTCTTCTCACTACATCAACAGGCAATAATTGTAGTAATGTGTAAGATCTTATGTATTGATTTGCATTGAAACACAGAAAACAAGATTGTTTGGATAGATATGTAGAGATACTAGTGAAACGAATGAATTTCAGTAATCAATAGCAGACATAACTATCATCAATCATCTCGTAACTATATATCTGTGTCTAGGATCGAGGGTTACAATCATAATAAAAGAGAAAATAAGACTATTCGCATAATCAATAAGAAAATCGAGTCTATCGGACATCGATCAATATTAAACGACGGGTCTTGTTAGAATTTTTATTGAACCAATGAAAAAAAAGAGATTTTACATCTTATGTCTTTTATTTTATGTTTTTTTTTTTTTCGTTCATCTCTCGAATTAATTGACATTAATCGTAATAATCGAATTATCCATCCATATATATATATATATAAATATAATTTTTGAATGATGATTCAATCAATAATTGATATTACTAAGTTCAATATTTTTATATTTAATTCATCGGACATATGAACGATTGTAAGAATCTATATATCATTATAAATTGTTGATTCTCTATAAATGTACTCGAAACTATCGGGAATATGATGATGAGATCATTGAGATAAAATCAAAAAAAAAAAAGAAAACAGAACTATCTGGTTTAACGCTTTATTGACAATCAAATTTAATAATAAAATATTAATTTCAATTGAATTATCGAATATTAAACTTAGAACTTCATCGTTATGATTAGTTTTTGATATGTCAAATGATAACAATTTCTATTTTGTAGAACATCAATCTATGAAAATAGATACTTTTCTTTCATTATAATCTGCTTATACAAGTATGTCAGTTTATATTGTTTCTGTCAATCATCTTCTATGTGTCAAAACCAAGTTTCATGAAAGAAA
>CAJNOP010003975.1:0-11500 GCA_905250075.1 Rotaria sp. Silwood1 | reverse complement strand
ATTTGGCTTCATCACTTACGTGGAGAAACTAGATAGGTTTACAAAATTGACCTATACATGGTGCACTCGACACGATTCGAAGCGCTACCAACAATAGAGTTTTGAGTTTAGAGTGGATTTAAGAATTTTCCTATATTCAGTTTTTGATGCTGAATGTGGAAAAATTATTTTCAGAAGCAACAAAAAAGAATAAAGTAGACAATTTTGCACGTTTCGAGAAAGAACATGTTTTTCTCGAAAAACGACACTGTTCGAGTATTTCGTATTTTTCGACCGGAATGAAGCGTTTGCTAAGGCTAAAAAGTAGTTTTTTGTGATCAGCAGCTCAAGTTCTATCCGATGATGTGAAAAAAACGCGAAAAAAAATTTTTTACTGAAAATTCGCATTGCCGGCACCTTACTGTTACATACGAAACTATAAAAGCTGATGATTTATTTTTATAATACTGATACACAGAATATTCTGTCTATCCTTCACTTCAGTAATGATTTTGGACGACGTTCTAGTCGTCATCCTAATTAGAAAAGAAATCAATAACGCAGATGACAGTCTTCATATATGTATATTACTAAAAAATTTAATAATTGCATTAATTTTTCGTAATCGTAATATGACAAATCATACTTAACTAACATTCAGAAAGTTCTTAATAGAAGATAGGCGGTGACATGTTTCTTATTCTCATATCTGGCCCATATTCTGAATATGTCTGATTATTTAACGGTTGTTTTAACTCTAATAGAGATTTTGAAAAAATTCCATGTCTTGCATTCTACTTCTTTTTCTTTCCATTATGGATCACTTTCACCGAAGTAGCAGGACAATTTAGCCCAAACAAAATAAACCACCTTAAGTTCTTAGACTAGTGTGATCAAGAATTAACATAGCATTCTAAAAAAAACAGACTACTCTTGACGTGCATAGAATACACTTCGGACTAGTCCTGACCACCCTTGAAGACATTTCACACTAGTCAAGTCGCCCGTCTCCGATGGATTTCAAATGATCTAGCAGGTAGACGCGCGTCACTCTTGTACTCAGCTTTTTTAAACTGACGTCAGTCCATCGCTAATTCATGGTCTGTCGTCCGGACACCCGTCAGATATTAAATACTGTCGGGTCGAATGTTCAAATCCACCTTTCATCACGTTTTTTTGTTATTGTTCTGTTCTACAGACTAGTCTGGACGGGATAGATGAACAAAAAGGACTAGACATGACGGGAACCGAGGACTTTCTGGACTAGTCCAGACGTGGTTAAAGAACATTTCTCCTAAAGATGACTAGTTATGACGAATGTGTAAGTCGTTTTAGACTAGACATGACGAGTATTACGGACATTTCAGACTAGTCATGTCGACCGTCTTCACTTATTTTTTGCTCACTTGGGCACATTACGATTATGGATAAAGATTTTGTGGTAATTGTATTGGAACGGCAAGGGTGTGGGTGTGGGTGTGGGTGTGGGTGTGGGTGTGGGTGTGAGTGTGGGTGGGTGTGGGTGAAGGTGTGGGTGTGGGATGCGTGTGGGGTGCATGTGGGTGTGGGTGTGGGTGAATCTCCTCTTGAACTACACCCACCCATACACCCACACCAACACCCACACCGACTCACACCCCACACCCACACCCACTCACACCCTACACACCCACACCCACACCCACACCCACCCACCCACACCCACACCCCACGCCCACGCCCACATCCCACACCCACACCCCCCACACCCACACCCACACCCTCAGATAGTTTTTTAGATGGTGATCAATGTCTTTTAAAAAGGAACCAAAATAATGTTTTTGGTATCCTGAATATCTTAGAAAATAGATAAAGATATCTACTAGAATAATCATGTATAGAAGCTTGTCTGATTATCTGGTTTCTTAGTCCTCAGATTACATAACTTGTAGATATTCAGCTTCAATAGGAAGATGTTCATAGTTAGAAACGTTTCGAAGTTTATACACCGTTTTTTCCTCAATATCATACGAGTATGATTGTATGTAAGATCGAATAAATCGTATACACAACTGGACAACAAAAGGAATAGCAAGATTTTCTGTTTTAATACCAGTGATTACATGCAATCGCAGACCATTGCTATATATTCGAAAATTCCTCCGGATTACGTAATCTTGTACAGACTCCGCCCTTCACTGGAGTAATTAAATATCAACTTTGACAGACTCCCGCTCACCCTAATGTTGATTACGTAATACTTGAATGATCCCAAAGGATGATAACGAGTAAATATAGACCATGATTTCTTTGGAATAGCAGGCTGAAACACAAACCCAAGACAGATTATCTTCATAATCGTGTGAATTTCCGTACTTGATGATTGTACTGTTCGGTGACATACAGATTTAGTTGGTTATCCAGCGCTATTCCAACTGGATAATTAGCCGTGGCAATTGTTGTTCCATTGTTAGAGCCCGCTAAGAATAGTTGTATGCGCTGATTGTTGGTATCAGCAACGTATAAATTGCCCATCGGATCAAGTGTTATGGCAGTTGGAAAGCGGAGCATCGTTGATGTAGATCCATACATACCAGTGAGGGTACCCGCCAATAATGTCCAGTTGGAAGCACCTAATGGCCAACGGACAATTCTGTGTGCACTGTAGTCCCCTATGTAGAGACTATTTGAGGACGAATCGAAGTAGAGTCCAAAGGCTTGATACAGCTGCGTCGAGTTTGTTCCCTGGCCATTACCACCGGCAACGACTGTGCCTGTTGTGGCGTTTGGTAACCAACGTACTACGCGATCGAATGCAGAAGGTATATACAATGCTCCGCCGGTAGAGTCACGAGCGATGAATCCCGGATCGAGGAGTTGATTGTTGGCTGATCCCGCAGTACCTAAATTGGCATCTAGGATACCTTATATTTCGTAGAGTTTTCCTTACTAGAGCCAGCGATAGTGAAGCCTAAAGATGTGCCATGGGGCCAAAATTGAATGCGATTATTCATACTATCTGACACGTAAACATTTCCATTCGAGTCGACGATAGCATGGACGGGATAAGATAACTGACTAGCACTATTGCCACTTGTTCCATTGCCGGCTACAGTCGTGCCATAGCTCGCGCCGAGTACCCATTTCTGGATACGATGGTTGCTAGAGTCAGCTATATACAAAGCATTTGACAGGAAATCGAAGGTCAAACCGTAGGGATTGCAGAGATAAGCAGCCGTTGATTCGCAAACTCCAGTGGTGCCGGCTACAGTAATGCCAGTCGAGTTCCAGCGAAGGGTGATGTTAGATGGCAGCAAAGCTGTGAAAATATTAGAGAGCAAAAACGTAATTAAACGTGGTTTTGTGGGTAACTTGACATATCATAGATGATCATCTGAACCGTACTGGCAAGTATAAGAACATGTATAGATGTACTTATGTTTTGGCCTAAAGTGACTATAAAAATGTAGACTACGTGCCCTTTAATTTAATAGAACTCAGATGGTAGTTCTAGCTATCTGAGGAGTTATTTAACTAGTAGGATAAACATGATTTGAGAAGTTTTCGACAATGTTGAATATATTTTTCACATGAGTTATTTTGAAGAGATCATTTTTCTTCTAAATATCGCTATTTCGATAGCAGGGAGCATCTGAGCTAAACTAGCGACGAAGTAGCTTTATCCATTTTCAGAAAAAGTCTCTTAAACTGCTTGAGATTGCCAGTAAAAATAGTATAGCTGCAAATAAAACTCTCTTAATTGAATTAAGTGTACATGTACTGCTTACTACTTCGCGTTGAGGTAGCTGACGTTTGAATGTTCGACGTTTGAGTAGTTGACGTTTCAGTGGTTGACGTTTCAGTGGTTGATGTTTGGATGATTGACGTTTCAGTGGTTGATGTTTGCATGGTTGACGTTTCAGTGGTTGATGTTTGGATGGATGACGTTTCAGTGGTTGATGTTTGAATGATTGACGTTTCAGTGGTTGATGTTTGGATTGTTGACGTTTCAGTGTTAGGCGTTTGAGCTGCTGACTTTTGACTGCTTGTAACGACGGTAGAAGACACGTATGATTTACCAGTAGAGTTGATTGCCAAATACGCGCTAATGCCAGCCACAATGGCTAAAGAAAAAATACATCCCAAGACAAATAATGGAGAGAACTTAGTTCGTTGTCCACTGCATGGACCACATCGAAAACATTGATTTCGTTTTACTGGCACTGGTCTTACTGAGTTCTTAACAAAAAAGATATAAGCAGAGACAAAGATACAGCATTGAAGCAGTGGCGTAACTTACTTGAGGTTCGCTAATTTCGGGTGCTTCATTATTTGTATCAACATCATTAATTTTGGAAATATCTGTATAGTATGAAGAAATATTTTTAGCTTTTTTGATGACATAAGACAGATTATAAAAGCTACACTTGTGTGTGTTGCAGCTACTACTGCTTTTTTCCATATCAGAGGAAAGTCAATGATGTAGCCGAAATCTTAACAAAAAGGCAGCTTTAATGCGAAGACATTTTCTAACTGAAGGCAGAACTCTATATATTTATTGACAGTACATTAGAGACCCATTCATTTTTTCTAATGAATAACGTAGTCGATGGGTTTATTGGCAAAATCGCTTAAAATACGAGCTGAGTAGTCAATTGATGATACATCATCCTTACACAGTATTGTGTTTCACTTTTTTTTCGCTCATTTGTAAGAACACTAGCATAGTTAGTTACCTGTTAATTCAATATTTTCAAGCCTTCTGATGCTTTGAGAGCTGTCAGGTCGGGCGTGTTGATCTGGTGGCCAGCATTCTTTGATAGACGCTTTGAGAGTGGATGATGCACTATCTGGTGTTTTCAACCGCTCATCACCAACCGTATGTGAACGTATTGCCACCTCTTCAACATTATCACGTCTCATTGTCTGACCTGTCCTGCTGCTATTTGATTCTGAAACCAGTTGTTTGATGTCAATTGCTTTTTGATGCCACTCAATACTTCTGTCTAATTTTCCTTGTTGAGAAATGATTTCATTCAGATTCTCGTACAAACTACATCACAAAGGATCGTTTGGCGACGTTCTTCTAAAAACTGATGGTACTAGTGTTCGGCTAGATCAAGTTTACATATCGCCAACACTAATTTTCCCAATTTCTGCCGACTTGTTTGTCCGATTCCGCTTCTTTTGTGAAACACGATCTGAAAAAAGTGTTGAAGTGCATACAGGCAGAAATTTACACCCCTCTTCACAGACGTGACAGTGTTCTCGCAATATCGCACTACCAGAAATTACAACAGTTTTATCGTGTTTCACATTCTGAATTCCTTTATGGATTCTGCCAACGGCTTTCTTCATATATTCGAGAACAAGTTTCAAGTAGTGTTCACTATCTTTTCACAAAGACATTGTCATTACCCATATTTAATTGTCTTCTTAGTGAATCGAACTGATATAAAAAATGAAGCCGAACATAAATAATACCTCAAATTCGTTAGGATATTCACTATGGTGGCTGATATCAGCGAAGGGCTTTGTCAAGACTACAGTGGACATCATAAGTCTCGCACCACTTTTTTGTTTTGGGTCGCATTTCACTATAATACGGGAGTTTTTCAAAATTTTTCTTTCACTCCGTAGAGCATCTCGAGTACTACAAATATGTATATAATTGACATGTTCACTTCTTGAATATAAAAAAAATCAGAAACAAAACAAACTTCGAGACTACTGCAAAAATTTCATAAAAAAGGACAAGTTAATATTTTTGTTTAAAATAAAAGTTCACCACACAGTATATACTCAATGAATCTAGAAATCATTTTCAGTAAATGTACTTCTGAAAGGAATGCATAAATATCTTCATCTCATATATACTCCTGTTACAGTGATGTCGCATGTATACATATTCACTATTTATTGTTAACCTCTATTCTCTTTCATCTCTTTGATTCTTTAATTGGTTTCTTCGTTTTCTCGTTCTTCATATATATATCTCATCTATATCGTTTATGTATTCAGAATTGTTTCTTTCATTATATAATAAAGTTGTCCACGTACATCAAGGACATACGTGAAATCGTATATACATACATATATATATATATATATATAGGGCAGAAAGGAAAGAAAGAAACTGTAACAACTCCTAAGACGAAAGGCAATGTGGTGTACTGATAGATATCATCACCCGCGTAAGCATTCGTTCCCATAGAAATACCTTAATTAAAATCACAGCACCATCTATCGATATTGTTCATTTAAATTAACGATAAACTCAGCTATTGTTCGATACTAAATAACGGTTGATTATCTACTCGCTTTGTTTTCGTCGTTTTTTCGCAAAACCATCACATACAATCAAAAGAAGTTATATCGATTTATTATTAAATATCAGACTATGAGCGATTCATCGCGATATTATGAACCTTCATTTAAGAAATGTGTCATCGATTTTTATCTTCGAAATCAATCGAACCTTAGTTTCCGTTCCGTTGCTAATCATTTCCAAATTCCAGGTGGTCATGCAACGGTGAAGCGGTGGTATGATCGATATAATGGTAATGTTTCATCGTTACAACATCATCATCGTTCAGGACGAGCACCAATATTAAATAAAAAACAAATTAATCAAATCATTATGATGGTTATTCGTTCTCATAATCGTCTTTCACGTCCTATCAATTATGCAAAACTCGTAAAATTCGTTCATGAGAAAACCAATACTAATCTTTCTCTCAGAACAATTCAAAGATATGGGAACAAAAACGGCATCAAGTGCAAGAAAACCATTAAACGTTTCCATAAAGAGTGTGAGTATAGAGATATGTACTCATTCGTATTCAATCGCTGTCTTTCACCATTCCGTTGTTTCCATCAAGCTTTTTTATCAATTTTAAATTTAGTGGGTAAACTGACTTGTGATGAAATAGCAACATTACGTCTTAGGCTTCAACGAGTTTCCAATAAAAAAAATTATTTTTCTCAATGAAACTCATATCAAAATCAACGAAGTGCCAACAACAACTTTAGTAGGTCTAGGAGAAATGCCGTATGTTGCTGTTACTGATTCATCATCATACGCTGCTCGTTTCGACATGATTGCTGCCATTGTTGGTGATCAAGTGTTGCCACCAATCGTATATTCACCACAAGATAGAAAAACAAGAGAGGTTAAAGGAATCAATAGCCAAATGTTAATCGATTTCATTGAAGACATTTTGTGTCCTGCAAAAATTGCACTCGATCTTTTTCCACAATATCTTGTACTAGATAAGTAGAATATTCACAATATTTCGAAGATAAAACAAGCATTTCGTAATGGTTTAGGTACGGACTTGACAAAGATATTGATTATACCTTCTCAAGCAGTGAAACGAATCAATCCATTGGACAATGTTTTGTTCCACGAATGGAAAGAATGGATTAGACAGCATGATTTTCTTACTGAAGAAACTCCAATTACGACAATGAAGGACGAATGGTTTGCTACAACAAAAGGACACATTAGACATTATTACAATCATTGTGGCATCACGAGAGGACGAAATGTATACAACGATTGTCCTTCCCCTTCAAATTATCATCATTCTTCATAAACAAAAAAAATAGTAACTTGTCTTTTTTTATGAAATTTTTGCAGTAGTCTCGAAGTTTGTTTTGTTTCTGATTTTCTTTTATATTCAAGAAGTGAACATGTCAATTATATACACATTTGTAGTACTCGAGATGCTCTATCGAATGAAAGAAAAATTTTGAAAAACTCCCGTATTATAGTGAAATGCGACCCAAAACAAAAACGTGGTGCGAGACTTATGACGTCCACAGTACATTAGGGTGGGCTATAATCTCGAACAGAACTCGCTGTAAATCGGTCTTTTGGATTAAATCACTCAAAAAGAAAGTCACTTGACATCCCTTGGTGGCGGCGAGAAATGAATTTATAAAGATGAACTGCCTGACGTTGTTTTTGAGAGCTGCTACCTCTTCCATGGACATCAGTTGACTGCGATATACTCGCAAAAGTTGTTGATATCGGCGCTGCTGCAATTAACCATGTAAGTCTACCAATATTGAACGATACAAGTAAACAGGTGCATCTTTTCTTTTCATAATGTTGTACTCAGCGTGTTGTACAAGAAAGATTCATGAGTATACCACGAGAAAGCCTCGTTGGATGGGTAACTATCATTAAATTCGCATAGTTTCTCGAGTTCATTAGAATTGTCTCTGTATTGTTTCTCAAGACGAGAAATGAGCTCATTTCTCTCTTCTTCAATGTATTTTAATCGAATAAGACAATCGATAAGTGACTGAAAGAAAATAAATTGACCATCGATTTCTGTCATAGCCTTGCCTGCATCGTGGAGTCGATCGAATGTATTGAACACGAATGTTTCATGCATTTTCGACTGCTTTTTATAATCGTCGTCAATCTTAGAAATCAAGTCTTCTGGTTTACTGATGATAAACCTCCCCTAAGCCAGCAGTACTACAGGGCTAGAACTTCTTCAAAAATGCTTACCTTGTAAAACTCATGTATCCATTGCTGATCACTTTTCTCGCTCCTGGATAATTAACAGTCGGTTGTCCGCACTTACCTTCTCTATATATTTCTTATACTTTTCCATTTTATCAAATAGCTTTATATGATTGATGATTCTACACAAGTTTTGTTGTACATTGTAGCTTTCACCAAGAAGATCCATTGTATCAAGCCAAATAAGACTGAATGCTTCCAAGTTTTCGTCGTTGTCGTAGGTAATAGAACCAACAGAAGTTACATCCAGGCTTACCGATTAGGTGGGGAATACCGGGAGCTATCCTCTCCCAAATTTTGAACTAGGTCTGCTGTTTTTTTTTCTGCTAACTGTGTTCATTCGTTTGCAGAAATCATCCAGAACTGGAACTTCCGAACGTATCTTTCTTCATGAAGTGAACTGATTTGTCGTTTTCGTATAGAAAAGCACACAGATCAAGTATAGTATCTTCCTCTCGGACAGAAATAGAACCAAGGTTACTATGAAAAACTACCATCAAAATTCTCGCAAAGACTCTGACTTCAGATAATTTTCCTTAATAAAAAAGTTCGATTACTCTATTTCTTTAAAATTCTCATCGATTATGTCAATGAGAATTTTAGTCTGCTTTAGTTGTTTGGTTCAGACTAATTGTCTCAGTGTGTTTAAGCAGAAATGAAAATGTGAAGAGAACGTGTCTATTCAGATTAGTTTTTATTACTATACACAATCTTCATCATAAAAGGGAACAAGTTATATAATCAGTTCGCATGCGCATGAAGAAAGAGCTACTGTTTCTGTTCATCTCAAATCCTTTCGACACAATTTAATTGGAATCTAAAAAAATGAATGATAAAAGAAAACAATTCTCTCTTTTATATGTTGCTGAAATTTGTCTTTTTGAAAATTTGAGTAGTTTTGATTGCTTTTACTTTCTAAAAATGTAAATACAATAAAGTCTATCTTATTATGTTGAACAATGTAATCTCCGTCTTGAAAAAGCTTGTTGTTAATCTGTCAATCCTACAAATCTAGTTATCTGCGAAAATTTTCGCCCCTCCCACTCCTAAAAACAAACGACAACACTGGTTACATCCGTCATGACTCTCTAGAAACCAAACACAAAAAACCGTACAATTTCAAAGGTTTGTTGCATTAATATGAGAGTCAAGCTCAGTTTTTTCGAACAGTCATGAGAGTACATGTCACAGTCTGAAATCTAGCAAGCACAAGGGCCCAATTCTTGTCACAAACATGTTCCTTTTAACGAGGTACCAGTAAAATAATTTCGCCTTTACTGTTTGTCAATACAGCTACACGTGCTTTCGAAAATAAGCTCGATGTAGATATTGTCATAGTTCAAGAGAAACTCTTATTCCATAGTACCTCATTGGCACTGAGGAAACGTATCAATATTAATTTCATGTATTCAGTCTCTTTTGTTTTCTTGGCTCTGCGTAAAAATAGAATAAAGATGAGAATCTGCATAGTACCTGAATAGTCATGTGTGACTTAGAGGGTACTTTTCTAGGTGAATCAGACACAGAAAGAGAACTAAAATAAAACTATACTTGATAGTAAGATGATCAACGTCAAATTAGCAGATTTGAATCCTTCAAATACTTAGGCCCTTCATAGGATACTATCTAAAAAGAAATTTAAAAGTTTTAGATCGAGGTCACATCCCTATATCGTGAGTGTTCACAACTTCTTTTGACTTTTATAATACAAACAGCCAATAACAAAAAAATAAAAATTCTACGACGACGTTTAGAAATAGTAAACTACAAAAGAACTAAATTAAATCAGCTATTTTCCTCACTCTACCGCAATCTTCCGGGAAAAGCGACGAGCGATAGACGTAGATGGATTGAGTAAAGAAAAGGCCGGAAGACAAACACTTTTTGTTTTGTTTTCCTGTAAAATTTTCTTAGAAAATGATTGAGATAACTCAAATAAAACAAAGTAAACTAATGTAGCGTTCTCCGTTTTTCTAAGAAAAATTTATTAAACTGATAGAGATTACTTTGATTTCAGCAAGCAATTTGAGGCGAATCTCAATCGAAAAATAACTATAATGGTGCATATTTGGACTTGACATAAAATTATTAAAAATACCATTAGAGGTTTATTATATTATCGGCATATTTCATCTTCATTAGATAGCAACCACATGAATAGAAAATTAAGGTTAGTTAACCTGAGAACTTCTCGTAAAAAGATAATTATCGAAATATAGCGAAGTAGAGCTGAGGACGTTGATGGTGGATTTTAATCGAGATGAGAATCTTATCATCTTATGCTTAATTTGATAGAGGAAAACAATAGTTGATGTAATAATGGATGTGGCATTTTGTATCGGCAAAAAATGAAGTATAATCAATATAAGAAAGTAAAAGCTTTTCAGCTGAAAATTATTGTGATTCTGATCTGTTGTTCTTTTCGACGGCCTAGCTCGAACCAACCAGGGTGTGGGTGTGAGTGGATGTGAGTGTGGGGCAAGGGGTGAATAGCGGAATCCAGGAATCTTGAATTCCAGGATTCCCATCCCTTTCTTGAATTCCCTCGGATTCCGTCGGATTCCCTTGGATTCCCTCGGATTCTCTTGGATTCCCTAAGATTTCCTCGGATTCCCTTGGATTCCACAGAATTCCATAAGATTCCTTTGAATTCCATAGGATTCTCTTGGGTGTGGGTGTAAGTCTTTCTTATTGCACCCATACCCACACTCGCCCTATTTAATCTTTTTTTAATCTACTTTTGTTTGTTAGAAAAATTTAATTAATTCAAATCGATTTTTTATAATAATTATAATTGATTTAATTTTATAGATCAATTGAAATAGATTTTAAAAGATTTAATCGAATGGAATCCGTCTTTAAAGGCTGAAAAATCGGATAAAAATTAGAGTATAATAGTGCCTTAATAATCAATTTTTAATTTGATTCTTCATCATTCATTAAAAATTTTTTTGTGGGATGTACCGTAGATTTGTTTATTATCAGTGACGAACTCTTTACTTC
>CAJNOP010003974.1:0-11510 GCA_905250075.1 Rotaria sp. Silwood1 | reverse complement strand
CCCACCCACACCCACACCCACACCCACACCCACCCACACCCACACCCTTTATTTTCTTCATGTTCGCAAATGAGAGGTATCACTCACCTAACCCCAGACCCACGTCCACACCCACATCCACATACACATCACGATCCATTCAGACCCAGTCCCAGGCCCACTTATACCGACACCAACACACTCCACCCATATTCGCCGCCCATATTCATACCCACACCGATACGCACGTCCACACACCCCACACTCACACCAACACCAGCCTCCATGCCTACAAGCCCACCCATACCCACACATCCACGTCTTATCCAGTAATATCAGAGAAAGCTGCTGTTATAAGTTTATTTATTATGAAGAGGTTTCCCTTAAACATAGCTAATGAATGTCTTCTTATTCGTTTGCATTGATCAGTCCATTTATCGCATTATAGTTGTGTAAAGCGTAGCCGATCTCAGCTGGTGGTGTTCCCGGACCCGTGCTGCTAGCTGGACTAGGTGGATCATCAGGATCGTATGTAGCCCCTACAGGATCAACATTAACAAGAATCCATCCTTATGCAAAAAAGTTGATGTGAAGAAACATATATTTTCTTAAGTTAGACTTACTCATATGTGTTCCGACATCATGAGGACAGGTTAGAAGTAGGTCATCGTTTTGGTTCATGGTAAGCCCTAAGATAAGGCAATTCCTGTGATATCGTTGATGACATCGATCGCAGTCTCTGATTGGTACACCATTGAACAGATTTTGTGAGCATCCTGCACATCTTCAAAAAAAATATATCAAATATCCTATTTCAATTATTATAATGAAGCCCTAGATCACTTACATCTGCAAAGGTTGTTGTGGTGGAGGCGATTTTAGTGAAAGGAGAAAACAGTATTTCATTTTAGATAAATTATCTGAAAAGTTCGATTCTCATTTACCGGTGCTTGGTGTTGCGCGTACATTTAATTTTCAATTGACAAATTTGTTTATTAGATGAAGTTCAGATGTTGGGCTTTTATGTGCTTCTAAAAGTGTGCAAAATGGAAGGACATTTTTTGATGGTTATCAATGATACTAAAATGGTTTATCTGTGTTTCATTTCTTTTTGTCTACAATATTGATCCAGATACAGAGAAAAAGGACCTTGTCAGTGACTAGGAGTTGTAAAAAGAGAGGAAACAACAGACTTATCTATTTCGCGAGTCGATGCATAGCTTACTGCCATTTCTTCTTTCCACCAAGGGCAGAAAAATTAGGCTAATAAGCAGATCAAAACCGATTAAGAATTGATTATAATCAAAAATAATCCAAAAAAACACAATTTTCATCGATTATCCGTATTATTTTCAATTATAACCGATCAGAAATTGTGTAAGAAATATGGATTTTAATCGATAAAAATCTCAGAAAATTGATTAAAGATTTTGCCATTCACTCTAAAGGAAAATCCATATTATTACACAATTTTTGATCGTCTGTAATAGAAAATAGTACGAGTAATCGATAAAAATTATGTCTTTTTCGGATTATTTTTGATTATAACTGATTAAAGATATGATTTTGATCAATTTTTGTCATCGATTTTAATCGGTGCTGTGTATTCCATTTACAATACAAAAGACCACCAAGAATGAAAAGATCAATCTGTTGCTTATCTGATATCGCTCCTGTTGTTGCCTTTTTACTGATGTTTTCGTCGGACATTTTGAGTTCTGTTTCGCTCGTATGTAGAAATGTAAAAGTTTGTTCGCAACAGAGATGGACGAGTCAGCAAAAAAGTCGCACCGTCACCGCCCCGTCCCGCACCGCCACCGCCCCGCCTGTTTAGCATTGAAACCGCCACCGCCCCGCCCCGTCCCGTCAAAAATATGTTTTAAAAAACTATTTATTGGCAAATTTTTCATTAAATTTTCATAATGGCTATTTCATTTCATGAGATGAAGAGGCATATTTTAAATGCATAAACATCGTTCCGAAATAGAAAAAAATAAATATATGAAAATGAAAGGCAATTATAATACAGTCACTCATTTTGTGGAACTCACGTATTTTCGAATAAAATAGTGATTGTAAGTTTTAAGTTCGAGGTTTGGCGGCTCTCTCCCTTCCCCCACTCCATTACAGGCACTGCACTCAGGGTTGCCAGATCTTCCGATATGGCAGAAAAAATTGCGATTTTTTGAAAGTTTCTCCAACGACTTTCCGACGTTCCGATTTTTCCAATTTTAACATATTTTTCCGATCGCCTTCAGATTTCCTAATTTTCCTCCGGTTTTCGAAGTCTTATTTGGGAATTCAAGTTCTTAGGACATTCTAGAACAGTTTAACCATGATACGACACCACACATATATAGCGATCTATTTCACCATAGTTATCGGGTAGTGAAGCGTCATGAACTCAACAAACCACACTGCAGTGATTTGAAAGCATATCCTCCAATAAAACTATGATGTTTTACAGACAATTAAGATCCAGCTTTCTATCACGATGAACTAACTTTCTCTGTTCGTTTACTATAGTGTTAATTAAGGATATTTTCGTTTCTGAGCTTGTTTTGTTTCATCACAGATATAATAAAACTAATCATAATCGTATGGGTACTAATTTAGCTGTTGCAGAATTGAAAATCGGAATGAATTCTGTTTATACTGGTGGACATTTTTATGAATATCTGTTACCTCAACCTGATATTTTGAAGAGTACTCGAGCTAATAAAAAAGTATGAACAAAAACGAACGTTATACAGAATAAGTCTTGGTTTTCTTTTGCATAAGTTTTGTGAAATGCATGTGTGTGTATGAATTTACAATACTGATTCTATTGTTTCGTCAAGTTGGTTATAGCATTTTTGATAAAAATAATGTGATCCTGTTCAAATTACTTATGTAGATTTCTCAATCATGAGTAAATTGTGTAATCGATATTTTCTTTAATTCTTTATGAAATATCATTTCCGATATTGCTTCGAAAAGATGAACAGAAGCAAGATAAAGGATATTAAAGCTATCGAAAATATATAAACTAGTTATTTAAGCATGGAAAAATACTTTCTGATTTTCTTCCGATTTCGAGAACAAAAATTCCGACTTTTTCCCGATTTTTAGAAAAAATTTTTCTGAGTTTTTAATTATCGATCTGGTAACCGTGACCGCCACCATTACAAATCTCAGCAGCGCATAAAATGCTCTAGTTTTTTGTATAATATATCAATGATTTCATACGTATTCGGAAAAAGGTATTTTACAATTTAACAATAAGGCATCAGGACAAAAAATAAAAAAAAAATATGTGAGTTCCACATTTTAGCTCCTCTGGAGCTGCGCTAACAAGTCTTTTTTTACTGATTAGTTTTGTGAAAAAATTTTTAAATTTTTAAAAGATGTCTCTAAAGGTCTGAGTATATTTAAAAAATCAAGGTTATACAAAGGCGGGGAAACCGCGAAATTTCGTCATGCACCGTCACCGCCCCGCCCCGTCAAGTTTTAGCACCGCCCCGCGGCGGGGCGGGACTGGCCGGGACGGGGCGGTTTTACACCGCGGCTCGTCCATCTCTGGTTCGCAATTTCTACGCTGCTGTTAACAAACACGAAATCATAAGGAGCACAAGAAGAAATATAACTTACAATCTCTTTCTTTTCTTTTTCTCCTATCGAACAAATGACGACGCAAGATAATGGAAAAAAAGATGCAGTATAAAGAAAAAAACCGTAAGAAAAGAAAGAAAACGAAAAACAAAAACGAATAGAGCATACAATCAATTGTTGAGAGAGTGAGAGATAACAATCTTCAGATCGAATTTTATTCAATACGTGATTGACATTATCTGTACATAAGAAAAAAGGGAATAAAAGTATACAACGAAGAAGTATTTTTCTTCCGAAGGAAGGGGAAAGTCTCGAGACTCTTCATTGGTTTCATTCTAACCTCTCTAATTATATTAAATTATAAAATAACTTTACACAATGTAAAAAAATAGGGGCATAATTAGATTAGAATCTATCACAAAAATTGCTTAAAATCATACATCTCTAATCAATATTTGATCGATTACAATCGAAAATAGCGCAGATGATCGGTGACAACTAGTTTTTTTTGATTATTGTTGATTATAATCGATTCGAAACTGATTAAGGATGTATGATTTCAAACACTTTTGTAACCGATTTAAATATGTATATTCATCTAGTTTCTTTACACATAGGATTCAAATTTATTTTATTGGTTCGTATAATCAGAGCTGTTACTATTATAAAAATTAAGAGTCAAGACCTCTTCCTTTCCTATAGGAGAAAAATGCTTCTATTTCGTTATGTAGTTTTCTTTTTTCTTTTCTTGTCGCACTTACAGATAGAGTTGACCACGTATTGGAGTATATTTCGTCTGAGGGTTGTTATCTCTCGTTCTCTCAGTAACTAATAGTATTCTCGATTTTCTTTTTTCTACGCTTTCTTCCTTTGCTTTGTAAAATTCTCACTAAAATATATTGCATACGTGATGTTTGGCCTTTCTCCATATTTTTCTTTTTTCTCTGTTTTTATTTCGCATGTAGTATTTCCATTTACCTCAATCATATCGCTCTTATTTTTGTCCTTATCATTCTTTCCTTTCATATTCTCCCCTTCTCTCTGATCGGCGAGTACATAGGTGTATGCTTTGTATGAAAATGATGCGACTCATAATATGAAGAGGAAGAATAGAGCGCGACTCCATCAGCGCTAGCTCTTTTTCTATTTAGAAGTCGTCATATGCTTGCATGCTCTTTTCTTGAAACAGTTGCTTTCTTTTACCGTATCATGAATCGTCATTTATTTGATAGGAGAAAAAGAAAAGAAACAAACTATAAATTATATTTTTTCATGTTTTGTTATTTATGATTTATTTTTTTTAAACAGCACTGTAGAAATTTCGAAGAAACTTCTTTAGTTCAACGTACAACAAAAATAGAACGGAATATGTCCGATGAAAAAAGCAGTACAAGTGTAACAACAACATCAACATCCAATAAACAGCAAAATGATCTTTTCAGTCGTGGTGATCGTTTCTACTGGAAATGTGAATATGAAAAAGCTAAACAACATTTTCAAACACTTTTACTACAACCATCAATGAGCCTTCTTGATTCAGCTCGATGTTACAAGTCACTTGGTGCAGTCAACACTAAATTACAAAATTATGAAGAAGCATTAAATAACTATCATAAACAGCTTGGTATATTAATTCAATTGAAAATACCAAACAAAACAGAAAGTGATATTGCCAAGTGTTTCATGTCTATGGGTATGGTTTGTCAGCTACAGCATGATTATGTTCAAGCTCTTGACTATCACAAACAAGCACTCGATTTTCTTTCTTCCATCATACCAATTCATAATCTTACATCAACAGTTTATAAAAATATGGCCAATTTATATACAAAAACAAAGGAATTCGACTCAGCACTTACGTACTTTGAAAAAGCACTTGAACTTGATGGTCAAAATGAAAAAGAAGATCATCTAGAGTTGGGACAAACCTATGCAGATATCGGAGCTATGTTCTATTCTAAAGAAGATTATAAACAAGCATTGGATTATTTTATGAAAGCACGTGAAATATGGCTAAAATCTCTAAAACCAAAACATATCTATATTCAATCATTAGAAAAGACAATTGGTACTGTTCAATCAAAGTTAGGTATGTACATGTCAAGAAACATAGTGTTTGCGAATTAGAAGTGAGACATGTAGCAAGTGAAGGAGTTCATTTACATGCCGTTATGATATATATTTGAAAGGTCAAGAGAAGGTTCCCTAGACATTAGGACGAATCTCAAGGCATTTTCTACAGCACAGGGCTACATACACAAGACTTAAAACAACTAACGCTTTTTCGAACTAATTGAAAAACCATGGAAAACTATCCCAAGAAACACGAACTTCCATCTACGAAAATTAATGAAAAAAGCAAAAATAGAATAATTGAAACAAACAAAAGAAAAGAATATGAAGAGACGAGACCTGCCCGAATTCCATGAATTCCGGACTCTTGAGGAATTCTTGAATGCAAAAATTTTTTAACACGTACAAGCACTAAGATTCCAAAGAATTCCAGGATCCCAAGGAATTCAAGGGTCCCAGGGATTCCAAGGATCCCAAGGAATTCAAATATAATATATGAGTAAATTAACGACTTAATATTGAAATATAAAACCTTTTATTTTAACAGCAGCGAACATTTTTTGTAATTGACAATATCAGCCAAGAAAGACTATCGAAAATGAGAGAATTTACTTTTGCAGAAAAACTGCAAAAGTAAATTCTGTATAGACTATCTTTATGATCGAATTCACTGACATTGTGAATTACATTGGCACTATTACATAGTGATATATATATTCCACAACCATTGAATGTTTTTCGTTCTTCTTATAGTATATATATAGGCTGTTTATAACTGTAGCAAACTATTGCTTCTACTATACGATGACATCATTATACATTCTTTTTTCTTTTTATCTTGCATCTATACGAGATAGATCGAAAGTAATCCTTTACTTAGTATCGGAATGCGTCCATATATGCTGCCATAGTTTTTTTTGAAATATAATATATAAGTAAATGAACGACTAAATATTGAAATATGAAACCGTTTATTTTAATAGCAGCGAAAAATCTTTTTGTAATTGACTATGTCAGCCAAGAAAGACTACCGAAAATGACAAAATTCTCTTCTGCAAGCTATTCTGGATCTGTCTCGTATAGATGGACGATAAAAGAAAAGCATATATAATGATGTCATCGTATAGTAAAAACAATAGTTCGCTGGTTATAAACAACCTATATGTACTAGGTTGGAAATAATATTTTGCCAGGGGGATATCACTATAATTTCAAATAGAAGATATAATGAATTTTATATCAAATGAAAGCTCGTCAAAAACGGGATTTATTGATACTAAATAGTAAGGATTATGAAGACTTTTTAACATCGAACTTAAGAAAGTTTCAGAAATTTTATGCTTTTTTGCAGTGTGAAAGTAAAGTATCAGTAATTGAAAAATGGATTAAAATGTTTTCCTTGGATATTTTTACACGATTCGATAGAGATTGTTGAGCTATACAAAACTGTATATATTAAAAATTTTTGAAACAGAGTTGTTGGATTAAAATTCACTGAAAATTGTATAAAGAGTGTACCAAAAAATCCACGTTTTTTACACTTTTTATAGAAAAAATAGTAGCCTTTTTTTACACTAAATTCAGCTGTTTTCCATTAGTATCCTTATGTAAAATGTTTGAAAATATACTGATTCGATGCAGCGTGAAAAACTGCATCGAATGAATATATTTCGAAACACTTGAGGAAGTAAAAATAATCAAAATAAATGCGGAAACTTCGGATTTAAATCCGAGAGTTATGTGTACTTCAAAAAGTGAATCATACAAATCAGTCATCCTAGAATGTCTGAACATCAAAACTATACTGCGGAACCTACCATTTAAAACGTTGATTTTCATTGCGCGTTGCCAAACCAATAGGACTTAGGACCGAATACAGCTCAAGTTTGAACTCTTTCCCTTGATTTAACCTAAGAAAGTCGTTTTTCCTATAGCTTCATTACTATTGGTCACTGCACAACTAATAGTATTTCGATGGAAGTGCAGTACACATTCGAGTTCTCCATCTCTGAAAACCTCGGAGTATCATCATTGTGATGGGAAGATAGAGCTCTCTTTGTGGATCAATTAGATCGTGGACCAAAATCTAAGCTATTTCTCTTCAATTATCCTTGTGATAGGTAAGTCAACCTTCATTTTTCTTTATGTTTTATATACCATTTTGTAGGTCTAGAAATTCTCTATCGAATGATATATAATAGTTGGAGTTTCGATTGACTATGATAGGAAAAGTCTTTTATGAAAGCCGCGATGGGTCCATTTTTCCACAGAAAGCTATAGGGAAAAGTGACTGTTTTTGCAATAACTCAGGAACGGCTCGGCCGATCCTTCTTATCTTCGAACTTGATTGAGATATTGTCAAGACTAAGCTGTGTAGAAAGTTTCATCGCAATCTGACTCTGCTGTCAAAAGTTATCATGTAAACAAGCCAACCGGACGGACGGAGACAGTGACTATTCTAGAGTGTACTCACTTTTTGAGTACACAAAACTATGAGTCGGTTCAAAACTAATATCAGATTCAGACTCAGCGTTAAAAACTGAGTCGATTTATGTATTTTGTGAATAATTATGAGCAAAAAATTTTTTTTCGAAAAATCCCCGTACCCCCCCCCCCCTCAGGAATGGTCTGGTCAAAAATCACAATTTTTTCGATAACTTACACATTTCTTGACGGATCCTTCTCATCTTCGAACTCGACCGAGATATTTTCAAGACTGAACTGTGTAGAAAATTTCATCGTAATCTGACTCTCCTTTCGAAAGTTATCGTGTAAACGGCCGGACATACTGACCGATTTTAGAGTGTACTCACTTTTTGAGTACACAAAAATAGTTCACATTTGATTGATTGTGAAAGCGAATAGGTCATTTAACATGATTAAATTCTTGAAGTATATAAGGCTATAGTGCTTTAATAGTGTAACGTGACAGTGTGGGGACTGTACGAGAAATAGATGATCTAAACTGTAGTCTCAACTGAAAAAAATGTAAGATTGGTGACGAATTGTTGATGCATCAATTTTCAAATGGAACAAAGAAGTTGACTATTAGCGAAAGTCAATAGGTCTATCTTGTCTGTCCGATAAATAGGCCGAGTTCTCATCTCTAAAAGGAGATGCCATCGTAGAGCAGTGCAAGAAACGGAAGGATAGTGAATAATGATATACTATTCTATGAAAACGCGATTTGCGTGTGTGTCTAGGTAAGAAGCGTTGTCTCACTCACTACACGAACACTCTGAATCTCGCGACCCACCCTCATATCCTTTTGCAAACCGTCTCAAGTTTCACTGATTCTAATTTTCTAAATAGCCTGGGAGCATTCGATTCTGACTGAGCATCGAAAACCGAGTGGAAAATTATTATTTGACCATATCTAGAATTAATAAAAATAAAGAGGCTGCCAGATACAGAAGGTTTGAATGAATACCTCGTGAACAAAAATCTTTCTCTCTTCTCTTTGTATTCTATATAATATCTGTTGAATCCCCGATGAATGTTAATTATAAAAATAATCTAATTAATTTATTTCAGCACAGTATCGGACCAATCACTATTTGGTTAAATAAAAATGTCAGTCGTTCGGTGTCATTTACTAAAGTTGAAATAAATACACTGTTAAAACGCTCCTTGTGTTAGCTACATCTCTTTTTAAGGATAAAATACTTCTTTTCCTATTCAGGTGTATATGAGTGTAGAATAGAGCCCGTCGGGTCCAGAATTTTTGGACCCGGACCCGGACCCGGACCCTGGCCCACGATTTTGGACCCGGACCCGGACCCGATCATTTAAAATTTTTCTACCCGGATCCGGACCCGGACCCGTTTACAGGTTGCTGGACCCGGACCCGGACCCGGTCGCTTAAATTTTTTGGATCCAAACACAATGACAAGTCAGTTTAGACAGTATAGTCAAGAAGGGTTTTGTTGTTTTTTATCTATTTTCTAAATACATTTGATCTCTTCTTTGTATAAAACGAACAAAACTTTAAAAAAATTCAAAATAAATTGTATGGATCAAAGTTTTCTTCAGACCTGGATCCGGTTAAAGCAAAATTTTCAGACCCGGACCCGGACCCGGTCAAAATAAAATTTTTGGACCCGGACCCGGCCAAAGTAAAATTTTTGGACCCGGACCCGGACCCGTGCGGGTCCGGGTAGGGTCCGGGTCCGGGTCCTACCCGACGGGGTCTAGTGTAGAAAGCAGAAAAGGAATACAATACTTGATAATTTCCCAATGTAGATCACCTGAAAGTTCAAGTAGTTCAAAAGTCGAAAAGAAGTTCAAAAACTGAGCTACCTTTTCCGATCAATCTATATGTTGAAAGAACTTTAAACGTCCTATATTCCGGCTACACCTTGTAAATTCTATTAGGCATGCACCGAACTCGGGTACGTACCGGGATTCCGGCTTCGGTTTTCCTGGGCTCGGTCATTTCCGAGTTCGATTATTTCCGGGTTCGGTCATTCCCGGGTTTGGTCATTCCGGAGTTTCGGGCATTGAGAGAATTCTTGAGTCCTAAAGTTCTATTATTGGGAGGTAACGTTGGGTCCTCAAGCCCTACTATTTGAGGGTACTTTTCGACTCTCAAGGCCTACTATTAGGTAGGCACCTCTGGAATCCTCAGATCCTACTATTTTGCAGTACCCTCGGGTTCTAAAGTCCAGCTATTCGGTAGTACCCTTGAGTACTCAAGCCTTACTATTTTGGACTACGTTTGAGTCATCAAATCCTACAATTGGGGCCTCTTCAGGTAATTAAGTTTTACTATCCGCACCTACCATTCAGTATTCAAGAGCTACTACGGGCGGTACTTTTGCGTGCTGAACCCTATCGTCGGTCCGAACACAAATATCTTGTCCTCACAATTAGAGAGGATAGTCCTCCTGAAATCTAATTGGTCTATTTTTTGAGTTTCTATTTCTCAGTGTTGGGATGGGTAGAGACCCATACATATACCTTTCAACCGATAGAACATTCTCGATAACCTATGAATGGCTCGAACATTTCCACACCTTTCCTTACAATAAGAGAGAAAAGGTCTACTTTAATCCCCAGCCAAAATTCGTAACGGCAAAATGGTATTAAAATGATCGAAAATTTACACTATTAAAATGGCAAAAAACTGTCACAAACAACCCTGTGAAATGTTTTCCTGATAACGCATTAAAATGATTAATTTAATGAAGATAAAATGGCTCAACGTTTACAAAAAATAATGTATAGAAGTCAAACCATTTTAACCATTATAAGATGTCCCAAAAGTCACTTTACACTTAATATTGTATTTAACATATATCTTCAATATGAAGATCTTAAATCTTATTCATATATATACTTATATTCAGGAGTAAGATACATATAACCACTAATATTCTTGCTTTCGACAGCAATAGTTTCTTGAATAAAAATACAAATATATCTTATTTACTTCTGTATGATTGTAACAAAATTTTGTTGTTATGCTGATTCACTAAACTTTCTAGTTGAGAACTGTTAGGATACTATGTAGTCCGAGAGAACGAGACAAGATATTGCATAGGAACGCACTCGATATTCTGCTTTAATACTGAGAAGCTTCGTTGGAAATGACCTCATTATATCCTAACAGTTCTCAACTAGAAAGTTTAGTGAATCAGCATAACAACAAAATTTTGTTACAATCATACAGAAGTAAATAAGATATATTTGTATTTTTATTCAAGAAATTATTGTTGTCGAAAGCAAGAATATTAGTGGTCATATGTATCTTACTCCTGAATATAAGTATATATATGAATAAGATTTAAGATCTTCATATTGAAGATATATGTTAAATACAATATTAAGTGTAAAATGACTTTTGGGACACTCTGTATATAGATAAA
>CAJNOP010003973.1:0-11511 GCA_905250075.1 Rotaria sp. Silwood1 | reverse complement strand
AAATTAGATTTAAAAAAATCTGCCACAACTTATGAGACACCCTGTATCTTCATAATTCTACAAAAAATAGATTACTTTTAACGTAAAAGAAATGAGAGGCAAGACAACAGAAAAAAGTTGATTTCATTGGAAAAAACAAATGATTCGTACAACAAACTAGGACAAATTGAAACGTTCAATGCATTTCTGTGTCATTAACATATTGAACATCATGTTACAGAATGACTTCATTGGGGCGCAGATGGTGAAAATTCATATGAAATTTATGCAAGATGTATTGGTTTGTTCATGCACAACGTACAAAAATTTATCGTTTGGGACTGATTATCATTGATGAAATCACTGTATCAACAAAATGCACGAGATGAAC
Source organism: Rotaria sp. Silwood1 (assembly GCA_905250075.1). NCBI lineage: Eukaryota > Metazoa > Rotifera > Eurotatoria > Philodinida > Philodinidae > Rotaria > Rotaria sp. Silwood1. Next base: position 11,141 of record CAJNOP010003973.1, on the reverse strand, counting down.
AAGAGAATATCTGTGTACAGTAATCCTCTTCACTTGTTATCGTAATAATCTTATCAATTCACTCAATGAAACCAACACAACATTGTATTTTTAATCAAATATTTATGAAGAACAATATGTAAGCGGTAAAGACAATATCTGTTTTCAAATACTATAGTCCAATAGTAATATTGAATTCGAGGTAAATCAAAGAACAACAAAGCAAATAGAGATTAAGTTAAAAAGAAATGAGAATAAGGAATGTGTAGGAGGCTTTGTATCTTAGATCGATTTTCGTCAATCATTCGAATAAAAATAAATGTATACTAAAAAATACTTCGTATTTCACTTGTTATTTCTTTTTCTCGCTTGTTTTCCAATAACATCTGTCGTATCTCTACCACCACTAGAAAACCAACATACCAGCAAAAATCTTGAAAAACAATCTGAGTCAACCTTGCAAACACAAACGTACGAAGTTGCTCCCGGTATTACATACGACTATATTTATGTCGAAGCACATGATGATTGTGGTGTTAAAAAACCGACCTTTTTATTTCTTCACGGTTTTCCGTCATCTCTCCATTGTTAGGGTCATCAAGTTGAGTACTTTTCACAACAAGGATACGGATGTTTGGCAGCAAATACAATGGGATATGGCAAATCGTATTCTCCAATGAACAAAACTGAATATAGGGCCAAATCAATGGTAGATCATTTTATGACTCTTCTTAATCACTTGAATTTAGATAAAGTTTTTATCATTAGACATGATTGGGGTATGAAACCTGCGAGTCGTATTGCTCTGTATGAACCTGAACGAACATTGGGTCTTGTCCTTCTTAGTGCTGCTTACATGCCACCAAGCATATTTGATCTTGATCAAGCAATAGTGAATTCAGCAGCATATTGTGGATATGATGCGTTAGGTTATTGGAAATTCTTTGATTCGGATGATGCTGCCACAATTATTGAAAATAATTTAGAAAGTTTCATTGATCTTGTCTATGCCAGCAATACAACGCTTTTCAAGACAGAATTTACTTCCACTGGAAAGATGCGACAATGGTTAATCAATAAGTATAGAACTGATCGAGCTTTTTATATGACAGATAATTATTATAATATCGTGCGTCAATATCTTACGAAAGCAATGCAACCAAAATTGAATTGGTACAGATCAACTATTGCTAATGTTGATTGGAAAGACGAAAAAAATATTGATCCAACTATTCGACGTCCAATTCTCTTTATGAGAGGAAAGCAGATCGATATCTGTCATGAAACATCTCTTCCAAAACAAAATTCATTTACGCCTGATATTGAAATAATTGATTTCGATACTGGTCATTGGTTAATGGAAGAGCAGCCTGGAGCAATTAATCAAGCCATCGAAGAATGGATTAAAAAAATTCTGTAAATCAGATTTTCGACATCGAGTTTCTTTTGTTCCTTACGCACCGCTTATATGTTTATCCTTACTCTAACAAAGAGCCTAATGCTTTTGAGAAAAATCTAGCGCCATGTTTCATTCTTTGAAAATGAATTGTGTTGTACGTTGTGTGCATATTTCTGCCAAGAAAATAACAAAGTGAATCGTTATGTCAAGTGAACAGTGATAAAATAAAATAGAGAATATGTTAGATCCTTAGTATCGATTTGAATTTGTGCTCTATTCTTTGATTTTTTACTAAATTAGAAGTAGCGACACCAAAGTTAATGAGTATTTCAATTTAACCTGAACCAGTTATGAGCCAATTTATTGGTTTTTTGCAATAATCTATTAGAACGAATGCTCTTCTACAAAGCTCAATAGTTCATTAAGTAGTAGTAATGAAAAACAAGCACTTTAAGTTAGAAGACGTTTTCGATGCATCGAAGACACACAAGAAATTTGAAAATCTATTGAAACACTCTAAGTGCGGTTTCTGTTTGAACGTTTTCACGTCCATTCACAAAACGACAAACTCAACTACTTTGATCATAAAAGTTGCCTTTTTAAGCACTTTTTATATTATGAAAGTAGCCAGTTTGGGCTTTTTCTTAGCGAACGGAAAAACAAACGGTAATCAGGATTAGAGCGTTTAACCGCGTTTTCAGAACTTCTTGCCTGCTTGGATAATTGAGTTTTGCAGTATAATATCATGTTTCTGTAGATGTCTCTATTCTTTAAATGGCAATTAAAAAAACGGACATCTATACGCAGCTGGTTGGGAGTAGCATCTGTATGGTGGTTTCAATGATCTTGATGGATGAATCAATTTCTCTATTGGTTTGTAATAGAGTATGTATTGAAGTGTGACTCGCATTCAACGAAATATGACGCAGAGATGTGTTTTCAGTGAATTGAAGCACCAAAAATAAACTGAGAAAAAAGGCAAAACACAGCGGCTAAATATCATTGTAGTGGCAATAGAGTTATTGTCAAACAAAAAATGACGACAAGTTATTTACCGAATATTCTTCGAAGAAAGACACTGAAAACGAAGTGTGAAATTATGTAATAGAAAATTTTCACTTTCTTGAATTTATATTCCACTGATAACATCGACACTTTTTTAAGAAGTGAGAGTTAACATAGAAAAACTCGATATTCTTTTGAAGCAATGACAGGTGGACTTGTTTGAATTCTATTCGTCAGAAATAATCATAGTAATACTCGGCAAAGTTTTTTTTTTATTCTTGACTCAATCTATTCTATGTTGCTTTTTTTGTGTGTGCGTATGTAAACCGTTACTTATCGTTATAACTTATTCTAGTTGCTTTTTGCGTTCTTCACACACAAACATTATTTTATTCAGATAAAACGTAGAGTATAAATAAATATTAGACATTTTTTTGTTGTTATAGCTAGAATGAATCCACGTGAGCATCAACAACCATCTGCTCCTCCACCGCCTTACTATTCCATTGTCAATGATAATCGACAGGAATATCGTTCGGACAACTCGTCAAATCAAAATTATGCTCAATCACAACAAGAGCGCATACCTAAATTTGATGAATTTATCAATCGCTATGAAAGTAAGAATTTCTTCCAGTACACTTCGAATCATTGATATATAAATTTATTTAGTTAATCCAAGTTTTGCTGAAAAATTATATGGACTGAGAGGGTGTGAGATTGTTTTTATTTGTGATGATTCAGGTTCGATGAGCGCACCAGTCGGTATGTCATTATAATGTCTTTGTTTTTTTTTGGGTTTCTCATCAATGTACTATTTCCTTGGTTTTTCAGGAGAAGTTACTAATCCACGTGAAAAACAAAGAACACGATGTAAGATTTTATTTAGTACGATAATGATATTTTAATATTACTCTTATTGCCATTTCTAGGGGATGAATTAAAACAAACAGTATCGATTGTTGTTGATTTGGCTAGTGTTCTTGATCCAGATGGTGTTGACGTCTATTTTCTTAATCGTGAGCCTATGTTACATGTGCGCAGCGGGTCCGAATTAGAAAATATCTTTGCTATGGAGCCAGAAGGTAGATAAGAAATTCAGGTCTTTTTCAATGACTGTTATTTGAATTCTTTATTTTTTTTATGTTCAACGCCGATTGTACCCGTTCTTCGGCAAGTACTTAAAGACAAGCGTAATCATATTTATGAACGCAAGTTGCTCATTCTCATAGCAACTGATGGTATACCAACAGACGATCGAGAACGTACAGATATTCATACACTTGAACAAGTTCTCAAAAATGAACGTACACCTACTAATCAAATTCCAGTTACAATCATTGCATGTACAGGTAAATTGAAAGCATCAAAGCAATATTTTATGATTTTCTTTATTGTGTTACATCTTTTCGTTTATTTTGAAACATATTGACGGATAACTTATTATTCATTGTAGATGATCAAGAATGTATAGGATATTTGAACAATTGGGATAAAAAGATTCCAAACCTTGATGTTGTCGACGACTATCGAACTGAAAGAAACGAAGTTCAAGCCTATCGTGGCAAACATTTTCCATTCAGCTTTGGTGATGTAAATCATATCGATTGTTTGATTATTATTTTCTATCTCTTTTGTTTATAGTACATAGTTAAAATTCTAATGGGAAGTATAGACAGTTGGTTTGATAATTGGGATGAAAAACAATAAGAACAGATTATTATAGATGAACTTATAGAGCAGTATATGGTTCAATATGGTAATGACAGTTCGAAATATTCATATTCTTAAAAGACTTTCGAATAGTAATCTCGAATTATTTTGATTTTGAAAAGAACTTATTTGCATACTCTCGATAGCCTTTCATATTATCGCACAAAATATCTTGCTTGAATATGTTTTGTTTTTTCTACAGAAATAAAGTAAACTTGTTGAATTGATACACTATGATATTAATAATAGAACAGAAACTGTCCAGCGTGAGATTGTTGGTGTCGATAACAGAGAAAAGAAGATCCACACATTCTACATATATTATTGTTTTTTTTTTAAATAGAAGTACTCATATTCATTACATATAACAGATTAAAACAGTTTTTCAATGCCTAGTATGAATATTTAGATAGAAAATGAAAAGTTTCATCGATCTGTATCAAGTTTGAGTATTCAACAATTTAGATTTCAAAAAATGCTATGTGTTTGAGGCAACCATAATTTCATCTACAAATTCATTGTATGATTTATTTTACACATGGAAATATTCTGTTATACCCACGAAAAAAAAAATTTATAAAAATTGGCGTTCAAACGTCAACTTTTAGTAAGAAAACGCATTTCCCACCCCAACGAACGCTATCAAAAACATCGTTAGAACGCGTTTAATATCATGCATTCTAATGAGTTTTTTTTGTATGTATTTAAATATGTTTTTCAAGTAAAAAACGAAATCTTCTTAAACAAACGTGCTAAAACGCGTTTCTTTTGATGTTTTTTCTTGAAAAGTTCGTTTTTTATAAACGCGTTGAAACGCTATTTTCTTAATGCGTTTTTCCTAGAGAAAACGGATATTCTTGAGATGCGTTGGAACGATTGATTGAATTTACGTCATTTGAGTAAGAACTTGGTTTTATAGAATAAGAATCTAGTCCAAGTAGAACAAATATCAAATGAAACCAAATACAAACGTGTTAGAGTCAGATATTACTGTTCATTACATCAACTGGTTTATATATAATAAAAGAGAATATATTCGAATTATATTCAATGAGCAGATATATTTTTTTTTAAATAATAACTGTAGACTAACAAAAGCATATTCTTTAACTAGACTCAGTCAATATTGGATAACGAATAAAGATAAGTTGATTTTCAAATTGATAGTAAGATACTTTTTTCAATAACATTGTTTGTATTAATATGGATATGATGATCAAAACTGATTATTCTATATTCAATATTATCGCACAGGTACGAAAGACCATATACAATATTCTGGTCATAACCCTGATAGACTTTGTTACAAAACGGTTGTATATATATATATTACTGAATTCCTCTACATCTTAAACAAGATAGCTTCTACTTCAGTATAAAAGATTAACTCGACTCTCTTCGTATGACAGTGATTAAATTGAGAAAGAATAAAGTGATAGTGCCTATATGCCCATTACCATTGCAGTCTACTTTATTACAATACAATCGTTTCTTTTTCTTTTCAATAGTCTTCTCATATAGTCCGTCGATGAATGTTGGATGCAGCGTTTTTAATAGGATTTCGAAGAACAGTGTACGCATACACTTTGCTAAGCCAAAAATTTTATTTTCAGAGTGTACTTCATAGGAAAACAAAGTGTATTCTAAAAAAACAGAGTGTACGTACACTTTGCTCTGCTGGTGTACACTAATCATTAAAAACACTGATTCGCACTACTCTACTTGCATTTCTCGATAACTTAACTCTCTAGATTTTCGAAATTTTTCCTACACTATCGTCGCTATGGTGCAAGTCCAAATACTTAACTTACTCTAATATATCTCGTTCTATTTAGTTTTATAATGAAATCTTGCGTTAAGTTATTGTAGGTGTTGATAATGCAGGATTCATGTCTTACTTGTGGTTAGTATTTTTTTCGACAAAAGAAGGTATTCGAGTATGTAGGGTATTTCGACTTCTTGCACTATGACAGCGATACTTCTTTGGAAAAATTTCATAAATCGAATGCAGTTATTGAGAAATGTTAAGTAGAGTGATGTGAATGAATGAAATACATATTTAAGGTAAAATATGTTAAACAACTGATGTTGAGAAGAAGGAAAGAAAATTACAATTTAAACGCGTTAATATCGAAAGGAGTAGTGTTTTACATGGATAAACGTGCCGTAGTGAACGCGTTGGAACGCAAACTTTAAAAATTTTTTTTTTTCGTGAGTATATTCTGCTTCGTAACATAGAGAATATTCAATTTCATAGGTTTTGAGTCGCGACGAAAATACAGTCATGAAATGATCCTGTGTTCAATGAAAAATGTTCATTCTACAAACATTATGCATATCTTTTTCTCATGTAAAACTGTTTATTCTGTATAAAGTTTGACTAATTATTTAAATATAACATCTGGTTCTCATATATGACCTGCTTCCTTAGTGTATTTCTGGAGGATTCAGTAAAAAGATAATAAAGAAAAATACGTCTCAAAATAGATATAATAAAACAATCTCTCTGTAATTAGCCACAGGAATTACATCATGTGCCATATATGAATCTTGAAAATGTTCTACTAACAGTTTTTCTTACAAGGGAAAAAATGTCATCTAATATTGAATCATTTAATATGTTTGCATGAATGCTTAAACCTCAGATAACTATATTCAATAAGAGAGTATTTTTAGTCTGTATATCAATCAACTTTTATGAGAGAACTTATACAGAATATGATTTGAAAGACTCAGAACAATGTCAAAAGTTGAACATGATCGTAAAATTTCATTTTCTGATTTATTGAAAATGTTTTGAAAAGAATTAAGATTATATTCGTAATCAGCACCATCGATTCTGTATTTTACTCAAAAATTAGACAATCGATTTTTTTTTGGGTAAACAATGGGAACGATACAGGCTTAAAAAACCACGTTACCAATCCAAGGTGAATAACTATATATATCCATGTTATAGTCATGAAGTTTTATTTCAAATTTTGTTTTTGAGAAGAAAAATTACCTCATTGACTTTTGTCTTTTATTTAGTTTTTATTGTTTTTTATTTGTACTTATTTAAAACTAATAAATTCACTAGATATAAATAAAATACATGTAATGTGACATTAAGAATTCAAATTTCAAATACGCCATCATCAAGTTGATTTAATATAATACTACTACATCAAGTTTGTAATTACTTTATTTCTCCTTTATCATCATGAAACATAAAGAGAAAATCGTATTGTGAATAGTAATTTGAACGACATAATTAAATTATTTCTAGTATACTCTCAATATTCTGTACTTGAATAAAAAAAACTCTCTGAATAATATGATTCAATGTAAACATATCTTTGTTATCTATCAATAGATCATTTTAAACGTCGAAAATAACATTTTAACATAAGTATTCGAAAATTTAAAAATGTGGAGTATGCTTTTTATTTAATAATATAATAGAAACATTGAAATATTACATGATAGAATTAATATTTCAATTTTTGAAAACAGAAAAATACATAGTTTAGCAATGTTTATCAATGTAACACTGTACATAACAACAATCCCGGGGGATAATAGTTGATGATTTTAATCAACTAAAATACACCTTTGAAAAGGCTAAATTCATACATTTTCACTTTTAGTGAAGAAGTCATTGAATTATTTCATTCTATTATTACGCATCACTTTAATCTCATTCGATAAAAACTAAAAGATTATTGAATTCATGAAATAAATAATAAATCTAGTATATTTGCATTTTATATATTTGAAAAAAATAAATATTTTTCGTATGTGAAAAATTTCTAGTGGTATTAGAAATTTTGTTTCGAATAAAAAATAATCAATATACAAACATTATCGTCTAAGTAATTATTTTCTAAAATAAAAAAAAGCTTCATTTTTATTCAAAAATCATTCGTTTGTGGCGTGACTTCATAAAATCAAAACACGTGTATCTTGAAATAATAAACTTTCTTGAAGCTAATATTCATTTATTACATGTACGTTAACATACTCGACATACTCTTCAGAAATCAGCGCTAAAGAACTTTTTCAGAAGCATTATCAAAATACGATGTTGCGTTAGTGACATGATCGAATACAAATATACAAATGAAAAAAATGTTCTGATAACCGAATGAGTAGTTCAAAACCGATTTCAAACGGTACAAATCCTTCTTCAAAGTCTCTAGAAAACTAGTTTTTAAAAAGAAGTTTTTTTGGCGTTCGACTTTACGACAAAATTTACCGCACATGAGGTTCATGCTCTGAAGTTTGTCTAAAAATTTTCGGATTTTTTTCGTATTGTGAGAGAGATATTCGTTAATTACTGTCTCAATTATAATCAGCTAAAAGAGCTAATCATTTTAGATCTGCAACAGGAGTATATAAATTACTAACATCTATTCCTGATCCATTGAATTAGCCCAAAGCACACTAAATAGGTTGTGATCGTCAATGTGAATGGTCATCCACTCCAGCCATACTAACAACGTCAGGTTGTGACTATTGAACTTGACACAGGTTTTTTGATTGACAATAGAAAATTAGAATAGTTTATCGAAACACAAAAGAAAAAATATCGTTTAGAATATATTCATGTGTTGCACACATATTATGATGATTTAGTTGATTCAAAAAAAAAACTGATTTGTTTTTAGTAACTATTGCGTTGTCTTTATTTGGTCGTTTAATTTTTCTTATTTCAACAACAAGAAATTTAGCAAAACGAAACCTGCAGAGTATTCAATAAAAAACAACTTCTTATACATATGCTGTCTTGAAAGAATCTCTCATATATATATTCAAAAGATGATAGATATGCAGAACGAATGACAAGAATTTAAAAAAGAAAACAGAAAAAACTATGAAAGTGCCCGTGTGGAATTGTGAGTGAAGCAAAGGTTGTGGTATTCTTACAAACGTTGCAAGCCCTAGACCATACATTTCTGTGTACAGTTCTTTTATTATATTAATGTCAAATGAAAAATAAACTTGGCATTTCATTTATAGGAAAACTTCTTCCAGCTTTTATATTGCCTCCCCAATATTTCACACTTGCACAGTCCATGTTGGATGCAATTCTTCTTTGACTGTTCGTCATACCACAGCCTTCAGAACAGTTTTCAAACAGAATATATCTGGTAATTCTTCGAGCCATAAAACACACTTTTCAGAAATTCAAATTTTTATCTTGACGCCTTTTAACACACTTCACACATCTGAGACAATTAGCGTTGTTACAGATAGTTTTATCCTACCAATACATACATATTATACAGAATTTGAAAGTGAAGATCAGTGTATAAGAATATAAAAGTGTCGGAGTGAATTTTCTCTTCAACTTCATCATTGCATACACATCATCTACTAGAATTGCAAGGTCTACTGTCTTATACAAATTTAATGTTGGAAACTCTTTCTAAAAAATATCTCAATTCAAGCACTTCGACAGTCGATTCTATACACCTTTATAAGGATAAATAATAGTTACACTTCACTTACTTCCTCTTTTTTTGTGTGACTATTATGTAAAGGTGTGTTGGTAGTGATGTAGATACAAGTGAAGTGATGAAATAGCTCATTAAAATCATTTTCGAGGATACCGATAGAACTATTCTTCTAATCCATCAAACTCTATCATCTACACCTCTAACATTTATGTATTCATGAATGATTTCACTGTGTTATGCTTCTGATGGTAGCTCTTTGAATACAAAATTCGTCTTGAGAAATGAATTTTTGCTGCCTATGTCACTGACAGTCTATTAGAAGTTTTATTGTCTTTAATTTCAAGATAGAGAGAATTATATTTGTTCTTGTCGTGCGAGTTCTAAAAAATAGAAATATAAATGAGTTGGGTGACTATTGTAAGAAGCCATTTCGATCAATCTGGAGCAATACAATTATTATTCTCTTTCAATTCATAGACGTCAATCAACAAGTGACAACTGCATTCTTATTTTTTTCTAATTCGTAAACACAGTATAGAATTCTATCGTGTATGCAAATAATTAGTAATTTTTCTGTTGATCAACAAATTCTTAATTAGTTTGTAGTATTAAGATATTTGTCTCTAAAACAATATCAGAATTTTACTTAAAAAGATGTTGCTTTGAAATAGGAAATAAACTGAACAATGATAACAATATCAAACCATAGATGTTTTTTCCTAACACAACTGTGAAAAGTTGTCTTTTCCACTATAGACGAGCTAATTACATTTAAAAAGGCTCAAGAATTAAGCTGACAAAAAGATGACTATGAGTCTTCAAAAGATGAAAGAAAAAATTAAAACTTTTTAATTCAAGAAACTTGAATTTTTATTATTTATATTTGTTTATGAAATAAATAAATCTTAGCATGAAATTATGAACAAGTTTGAACATATAAAACGTTCACAAGATTTCTTTGACTACTATATAGAAATTTGAATAAACGATGTATTTATTTCGAAGAGAACTATGGCATTATTACATTTTCAATAGTCCTACAATCAATAACAGATTGGAAGTCTGACACTATCGACTTAATGAAATTATTGCTATCTCTAATTCAAAAAATTTATATGCGTTTATTGATAAATTAAAAAAAAAGATTGTGCATTCAGCATAGCTACGATGAAAAAACTTGATAAAGATGTGAACAAGCCTTCAAGAAACCAACGAATAAAAAATAACACCAAATATTCTGTTGTCATTAACTTATAAACTATTGAATTATATTCTCATGTTTATTATTACCATCAATTTCTCTAATAAAATGTACCTGAATAAAAAGTACCGATGAAACAGAGCTAAACCTACTCAGACACTTGAGATACTCCGACACTTGAAGTACTCAGACACTTGAAAAGTCAGAAAAAAATTGCATTGTAATGATGAAACGAACATAAAAATTAATCTATTTAAAATTTAATGATTGAAACGAACATTTTCATTAATTTTATTCCATGATTTTGATTAAAAATCCAATTCATTACGTTTGTATTATTAAAATGTCGTTTTTTTATCAATAAATTTAAAGTAAATTAATTTTTATGTCTGTTTTATCATTC
>CAJNOP010003972.1:0-11513 GCA_905250075.1 Rotaria sp. Silwood1 | reverse complement strand
GACTCAAACTACCGTCGCTATCACCAGACTGGTTAAACATAGCAATTTGTTTAATTCTTTCAATAGAAAATAATTATCATCGTCAACGTATTTCACGTTCATCATTATCATCATCATCATCAAATGTTTCTCCATTAGTTGATGTTATTTATACATTTATCGAAGAATGGTTAAATGATGAAGAAAAAAAAAGTCGTTCAACTAAAATTAAATTTTCTTCGCCTATATTTGAATTAAATGATCCTTCTGAACGTTCATCATTTATTCTCGAACAAATACTTGTACCAATAATGCCATGTAGTTTAGTTGTTCAAAAAATTTATTCATGCAAACATAGTTTATCTACAGTGAAGATATATATGACATTATCATCGATACTTGTTAATGTAATACGATCCGGTTTACATCTTGAACATCAATTATTTTCGTTTTTTTCGAAAAACTCCTCGGACTTACTTTGTAAATTGTGCAATAGGGAAACTATCCGACATATCGACATGCTTGATTGGCCCCCCAATATTAATAATAAATGTTCATGATTCTATGGATGTGGGTGTGGGTGTGAGTGAAGATATTCTCCTTACCCACACTCACATCCACACACCCACTCCCACACCCACGCTCCACACCCACCAACGCCCACACCCACACCCACACCCACGCACACCCACGAACACCCACGCCCACACCCACCCACACCATTGAAACTTATTATTGAAAGAAGTGAAAGATCTAATAATAAGTTCGGATATCAATAATACAAATAACAAATTCATTTATAGTTATGTTGACATAAATAATTAATACACTCGATATTCATTTTCAAATGAATGTTTTTTAGAAATTAATATATCACTGAAGTCCACGATTCAATCATTCATAGGAAAACTCAGTAATTGTAAAGTATAATGGAGACATATATAACAGAAAATGATAAACTTTTTAATATTGAAAAAAGTGTAATCAGAAAAACTATAAAACTTTGTAGATTTTTATGGTCGCCTTTGACGTTATACCAAATTTGAGTTTTATATATCCTCATGAAAATAAGATAAAGATAATATGAAAAACAAAAATAATATTCCTGTTTTGATAAATCAGTTTCGAGTATCCTTTTTAAAAAAATCTTTTATGGAATGGACATTTTTTTCACATTACTCCTGAATTTGTATGTCAACATATTAAAGTAAAAGAAGACTACTATTTTGAAAAAATAAAAAGATTCTAGATTTGAACAATGTTGAAAGAATTAAAAATTTTATCCAAACTACGCATACGATTAAGAACTAGGGTGTGGGTATGAGTATTGATCTTTCTTCACACACACTCCACACACACACCCTCTTTCACTCATATCTACAACTTAATTGACGCTCGCATCGTTAAATATATATTAAGCATGTTTGATTATAGTTTCAATTAATGTCTGATGTAAAACAAGGCAATAAGCACTAGTTTGTTATTGAGTACTAAATTAAGAACATAATCATCATAATTAGAACTCTCTCATCTTCATATAGTGTTGTAAGCGTACGTCAACCTAGTCAGTATGATGATATGATACTCTTTCATTTTTTTCTATATAGATGCATATGTTTAGGCAAGAGATATGACACTCTTTCATTTTTTTGTGAAACACGATCTGAAAGGAGTGTTGAAGTCTTTAAGGGTAGAAAATTGGATCCATCCCCTCCCTCCCCCACAGACCGTGACGGACGGAGCTTTGGAGCCATCACAGACCGTGACGGCCGGGCTTTGGCCCCGTCACAGACTGTGACAGACTCCTGAAAAACCCACCGCCGAGTGTGAAAGAGAAACTTGTTCTAAAGCATAAGACAAGCGATTGGCAACGAATCTTTTGTAAGAAACGAAATAATACAATTTTTATTGAATCAGGTACAGCAGTTCCATCGTGTTTCACACTTTTAATCCTAAAAGGGATTGCGCTAACAGCTTTTCTGTATAGATACATATGTTTAGGCAAGAGAATAATATATAATTGTTTTCGACTCATAATTAATATTTGAAAAATATTGCAAAGAGAAACAGAATTGTTAGCAAATAATCGTTAGAAAAAGTTATTCGTCTTCTTCCCATTCATGATTGTCTTCATCTGAATTATCTGCAGAAGTTTCTGGTGTTGATGATGCTTTTTTACCAGTAATATAAGCACGTCGCTTTTCGATTTCTGTTATTATATGTTCTGCAGAAAACTCTGATCCATGTGAGTTTAGCAATTGTTCTTTATGAACTGGACTTGATTTTTGTATTGGTTTAAGTTTCTTTGTTTCGAGAAAACGATGAAGCTCTTTATCAAAAGTATTCCCACTATTAAGATTGCCACTATGATCATTGTTAACTGCATTGTTAATCAATGTCTGGGATTCATTAACATTTGTTGAAAGAGTCAAAGATGGAGGAATTGCTAAGGATGATGGTAAAGCAGTTGTTGGTGGCATTGGTGATGGAACTCGAATGGGAACAAAATCTGAAGTCGATGTGAGAGTAATGGTCGGTACTAAACAATAACAACGAAAAAGAGTAATAATTTTTTTTTCTTGTCAATTTATCTGAATGTCTGCAATAAAATATTTACCAATTGTTTCTGAAGGTTCAATTGGAGGCGTACTGGTTATCACTGATGATGATAAATCATTAATGTCTGGTAATACAGAAGCGGCAAATGAGGGTGCAATAGACATAGTTTGTCGTCCATCCCAATAGTTGGTAGTATCATAATTGAAAGTTGCACATTTATCAAGTTCTGGTAAATTATCCGGCAATGATAGTTGAGGTACAAGACCTAGTGTAGGATTATAAGCAAAATTATCTACTGCTGAACGTTCAGAATTTTCTTTATGAAATGATGGTAATAATATTTCATCCATACCTTGAGAAAAGAAAAAACAAACAATAAAATGTTTTATTTCTCAGATCTAAAGGGATAATGTATCATACTTGGTTGAGTAGGTTCGTTGATTTGCTTACGGATACGTTTGCCTACATTTAATGAATCAGATTTTGTTGACTGTATATAACTATATAAAAGAAAAACAAAAACAAAAATAACGAACAAAATTCATTTTATTTTCTTATTCATTACATACGGATTTTCTCGTGTTCTATATTTCAGCAATGAAACCACTGATTTAATATTAATTGGTAGTCTACCTAAACCATTTAAAACATCTTTCTTTGTTTTTTCCATAAAATTATCTTCATATTGATTTAATACAATTAATCTATCATCATTAGACTTTGAATTGTTATCATTACAATCAATAAATTTATCCATTGCTTCATTTAAGTGAAATAAATTATAATGAAGTACAAACGGTTGATTATCTTCATTATATGTATCACTTTCAAATATTGTTTTATATGTCGAGCGATATTTTTCAACTGGATAAGTTGCACTTGAATGAACTTGAATAGCATGTTTTGAACCTTGAATATGATCAATATGAGTATTGGCATGTTGGATACGTTCATCAAATTCTTTTAGTTGTGCACGGTAAACATTGAGACGTATAGTTACGCGATTAAATATATCTTGCAATATAGCTTCCACATGTTCGAATATATCAGCGAATTGTTTAACAAGTTCGGCACGACGTAAGTCGCTGGCAATAATAGGTACTGTATAGGGTCGGGTTATAGTCATCTGAAAATATGAATCATAAACATTATGCAATTGTTTATAAAACAACATAGCTTATTTGACATCATTAAAATAAAACACAATTAAGCCCCCCCCCCCCCCCCCCCCACTCAAAAATCGATTTTGACCCAGGAACGTCAGAATGAGCTGAAGGTCTTTTCAAGAAAAGTTTTTATCACTTTTGAAAGAGCAGACGACGGGCATCTCCCCATATATTTACCTCAATTTTGACAGTTCTCACAAAAATTGACTTTTTTGAGGGGGGGCTTATTTCTTCAACCTGCTTCATTCCACAGAGCTAACTTTTCTTCTTGATGATGAAGGATTCTTCAAAGTTTTGCTCGACAACTCAGTCATCAATGTATATTATTCCGCACTATCACTATTGACTTCAATAAAAAGATATAATTTGCTGGGGGAAACTCAATCAGTCTTAAATCATCTTCTTATCTAAAAGCCGATCATGAGAGAGACAACTTCAAATAGTATGAAATTTTGAGCTCTGTATTATGTTCTTTTCTAAAAGTATTCAATAGATATTAGTAAAAGGTAGTTAATTTAGCAGTCCACATATATATAAATATCTTCATTCTATGTAATTAGTGGAAAAGTGTTTCTATTATATAGATTTTTAATGTATGAGTGAAAGAGAGCATGACACGTTCCGTGCTTCAAAAAAAACTAAAAAACAAATGGTCTCCCACTCATTAGATCGGTTTGTTCTATAATAACAAAAAGACCGGAACAAAAACGATCGACTCACGAGGAAACATTCCCAAGTGTCACATCGCTTTTGAGTCGAGCATTTGAGCATTATGTAGGCTCTAATGAGCTATGAATTCTCTGAAAAGAGTTCGTGCCGCTAGCCTCTTGCTGCTGAGATACAACATTTTTACTATATGTTTTGGAAAAAGCCGTGGTCCCCCTCAGGAACATCAGGAAAAGTGAGTTTTGAGTTTCCGCCTGAAACTTTGCATATAGATAGGTCTCAGTGAGAATAGTTTATTGTGAAGGTTTTAGATTTTTTGGTTGCTCCTAGTCCAAGATAGGAACATCGGATCTGTCGGTGTATAGAAGCAATTTTAAGATAATTGTATTTTAGGATAGAAACAGGGAAAAGAGCTGAAGCTTTCACAATAAACTATTCTCATTGAGATCTATATCTATACAAAGTTTGAAGTCGAAATTCGAAATTCAGTTTTTCAAGTGTCCTTGAGGGGGACCACAGCTCTTTTTTCTTAAACATACAGTAAAAAGGCAGTATCTCAGCAATAATAAGCTAGTGGCACGAACTTTTTTCAGAGAATTCATAGATCGCTAGGATCTACATAGTGCGCGTATGCTCGACTTAAAAGTGATGTGACACTTGGAAATGTTTCCTCGTTAGTCAAATAGTGTAATTTCTCATGCTATTTTTTTAAACAAAAATGGGAAGATGTGGTATGTAGGTTTAGAACAAAGGAAAAGGAGTTTACACCTATTCTTTGAACCCGAGGAGGTAATTATTGATTTGAATATGGATATCATGGATACGAAGCTCTGGATTCATATTCTAATAAACATTGATTTGATCAAAAATTCAATTTATTCGTGAATTTGTCTACTTGAACGTGACTATTTGTAAAAGATTAACTTGAGCTCATGTTTGATCGATAAAAATAAATAGTTTTGCAAGGAAATGAACAATGTTCTGTGAGCTTGAATTTTTAAGAAACGTATAATTACTTTAAAACTAAAAACAATATCATACCTTTTGAGTTTAGTATTTACTATATTTGTTGAATCTATACATCAGATCTAATGAAGTATTACATTTTTGCATTAATCAAAAGTAAAACAGATTTAAATAATACTTAGTTTAACTTTTCTTACTTTACCTTACAGTTATCGTGCAATCTTCTCCAAATTTATGCTCTGTCAAATAGATACCACGAAACTGATGTCTTCAATGATTAGTGTCTAAGAGAATTCGCTAACATTTTTATATGATGTAAAGAAAGTCAACAAAACAAAAGATATGAGTCAATATGACAATAAAAGGTTCGAGTTATTCATTGAAAAGAAAACAAAAACCAAGATAAGTAATGTCAATAAAAATTTCGAAATTTGTTTTTTCTTCATATACACATACAGACAATTTTAATATCAAACACTGTCGTAATGATTCGTCATGTTTATGAAGAGATAAATCAGTTAACTTTTCTTCATCGTGACTATTAACTTTAAAAGAATATTCATCACTCATTTAATATCAGTAAAGTAATTTCTGATATTTTCTTAAAAATTTTTATAAACTGTCATGAGAATTTCTGAAAATTAAAGAACAAACTAATCAAACTATACTCTGTGTTTTCTAAAAATCATTGTGATTGTCTTAGAGAAATACTCATTCTCATAAGGAGAAAAAAATATTGTACTTACTATATAAATGTTCAACAAAAAATTCATTACGACGATATCAATTTTTTGTATCAAGACCATTAATGAGGGTGTGGGTGTGGATGTGGGTGTGGTGGTGTGGGGTGTGGGGTGTGGGTGTGGGTGTGGGTGGGTGTGGGTGTGTGTAGATGGGTGTGGATGTGGGTGTGTGAGTGACTAATGGAGAATAACTCACACTCACACCCACACCCACACTCACACCCCACACCCACACCCACCCACACCCACACCTGCACCCACACCCACACCCTCTAATCTTTTTTATATTTTTATTTCGTTTATATGTATTGTCCATTTATTTTTAATATGTTTCTCAATTTGAAGAAATCAATTTTCATCAATTTCTGTATAATTTATCACTAAAAAAGGGTTAGTAATGCTATTTGATAATAGACAATAAGTCTTATAAAAACTCTCTCATTACCATGAGATATGTGTTGATAACTAACCTTCAATAGTAGTACGAAGACAATAATATATTGATACCCCCTGAAACATTTTATTATTGGATGTTGAAATAAAACCAACTGCATGCATATATTCATTAACAAATATCTTAACAAGTCTTCTTCTAACCTTACTAATTTCAGTAAGTGTGTCTAGAGAAGAATTAGAGTATGAGGGTGTGGGTGTGGGTGTTATCAGAACTGAAATACTCACATCCACACACACCCTTGCAGCATAATTTAAATCTAATTTGAGTGTGGGTGTTCTTCTTGTCTTCTATGACACCCACACATCCACACCCAAAGAAAGAGCTAGAGAGCTACGATTTTCACCAGTCAAAAGAGACAACACTAGTGTATATTTTTCTCCAATATTGTATAAGACGAAATCATTTGAAAGCTAAACATTTTTACAAAACATCGAAAAAAGGCACAAAAGTTAACTTTTGTTGAGATAAAATTTTCACAAAAAGTAAGAAAATTTGCTTAAAAATTAAGAAAAATTCATGCTTTTCCAGGAAGTCAATAAAGTATTTGATTTGCTTAACATTAGAGTGCGTGAAGATGATCATTCAAATTATATCTTAAACATAGATCTGAGGTCGTTCTATCCAAATCACATATCAAAACCAAAATTTCATCGAAGCGATAGATCGCTTCCATGAATTTTTTACAACCTTTTGTAGAAAGAATTGATTTTAAAATGATTTCATCTTATACAATATTGGAGAAAAAGACACTCTAGTGTCGTTTCTTTCGACTGGTGATCTTTCAATGTGTTAAATACTTACAATAAATTTTTCTGCTTGATTTTCCATAGAGAAAGTACAATCAAACCTTGACAAAATATTTTCTTAAGAAAAATCGTGTCTCATAATTGGAAAGAAAAACAAAGTGATAATCGAAATATAGGGTAGCCTAATTTTTTATGAGCGATCTTTAATTAATAAATCAGTAATAAAGAAAAAATTAAATGATACAAAAATCATTCAATCATAGCTACAAAAAAAGTTTTAGAAAAAGAACTTTTTAATGTGTCTTGTCATATAGAATGCAACTCCTGAAAAACTACGCCATAACAAAATGTTGATCATCATAAGGCTTTTGTGCGATTGACACGAGATGCTTATCTAATCATATGTCACACAAAAAAATCTTTCGTCATTCTTTACTTTTGAAAAATCAAGAATTTTTTTATTTTTGCTTTATAGATATAATTATAATATATGAATAAATTTATTTTTTGCATAAGAAGATTATATTTACACCTACTGTATTAACTAGAGTCTAATCAATCAAAAGTCCGAGTTGAAATTTGATTTTTTTTATTTCATGATCATGTGTTCTCTTTTTTTATGTAGTATAGACTGATATAGGCTGTTCATATATTTATCGTTATAATACTCTAATATTCTTCTTTTTGTACTGTATTTCTTAGAGTTTTATCCTTTTCTATGCTTGCGTATATAATTTCGAGTGCAATGTTCATACCAACATGTGAACTTTCTATGTCATTTAAAAAAAAAGGAAATACAATGCAAAAAGTTATTCTGAAATATATTAGTAAATATAGTCATGTATGTGTATTATATAACAAATCTGTTCAAAAAGGTTTCATATACAAATGAAAGACAAGTTGGTAATAGTATGTGAAACTTACTATACTCAAAATCATATATGCAAGCATACAAAAGGATAAAAATCTAAGATATGCAGTACAAATGAAGGACTCCCAGGCTATTATAATGATAAATATATGAGCATCTATATCAGTCTATGGTACATAAAAAAGCCTATAAAAAAAAACAAATTTCAACTTGGATTGTTGATTGATTGGATTATAGAAAGAAACTAAGACATCTGCCGCAAAGTCAATGTAACACTGCAGAAATACCTAACTATTAAAAAGAATATATGTACTTAAGAGAAATGTAAAAAAATGATAATTTACAGCATTTACGTTTTCTTCTTTATCGTAATGATTAACTATTATTAGTTAACGTTCATCTTAATTTTGAGACAGAAAATGTAAAAGAAATAATATTTACTATGAAAAGAGAATGGTTACAATTCAGTGATCGTATGTCACAAGAAAAAAAAAATGCTTGACAGAAAAAATAAATCAAAATATCACAAGAAAACGACAAAAAAGAGACATGAAGTTGTAAACAAAGAGCAATTAATATGTAGTGATATTTAGTTTTATTGAGAACGTACTTATGTACTTACGATAGAAGGCAGTGTGCTTTAAGTTAAGAAGATTAAACATATTCAAGTCAAATGAACTCTCTTACTATACGCAAACTTTCATTGTTAGTTTCGGTTTGCATATCAGAAAGATGAAAAAAACTTAACATTTCATCAAACTATTTAATTTTATTTTCAAATCAATAGTTTAAGCTTTACTCAACATTGAAATCTACTTAGCCGTTTATGAATGTTTTATATTACTGAAAGCACGTAAAGTAAATATCTTAGGTCAAAAAAATTGAATACATTAAAAAAAAGCTTATCAGAACTCATTGATGCTTTTTCAATTAAATAAACTCATTTCTGATTACGTTGGGATGTTTTGATGATTTCATGTGGATATCTTATAAAAAAAAAACTTTTACCATCAATTTTTTCTTCGATGTTGTTTTTTTTAAATTTATCATTGGTTTATTATTTATTCTATGCCTAAGTTCAAATGTCGCAATGAAAATATAACGGGTATGTCAATATAAGTATCTCACTACATATTTACTCAATAAAGAGATTAAAGTACATCACAAAACCTAAATCTATTGTACATTCATCACATTAGAAGAATTTCAAATGATTTCGTTTGGAAAAATAGAAGTTGTGAACGAATATCTGATAGTAATTTTGAATACAATATGAATAAATCAAATTTACTCGATAGACTGCTAATTCTTATACTATCAAATAAAGAATTAAATGATACTTTTAATGCATAGAATAAACATTTACACTACTTCGAATTTTCGTATGAAAAAAAAATCATTGATAAAACAATTATTACTAAAAATTCTTTATTCAGTAAGATCACAATTAAATTTAAAAAGTATGTATTTTTAATTTGATTCCATTAGCATTATAATTTTTGCATCATGATTAACATCTAATAGGTACAAAATCGATCAATAAAAAATTGTTAATTATTTCTAAAGCATTTATACGATTGTATATATGAGTGTATGTCAATAGTAGTGTAAGAACCTCCAAATTTTTTCTCTAGTACGCTTGACTACCTGACAAAAAATGGTTACTAATACCTTATCACAAATCTCATAGCAAATATGAAAATAGTTACATCGCGAATAAACCATTTAGATAATGTCATGATTAAATTGTAATAACATCAATCATAATCATCAACGAAAAAATTAAAATAAGAAAATAAATTTTTACGAGATGTGAACATTTAATTTTGATCTATATAATTGATAATTGAATCGGTTTTTTTAGATGTACTCATAGTAAAAATTACGTTGTTAAGTATGGCCTAGGCAAAAATCAGAAGGCTTTGATGTTAATACTTTTTGTTTACTTCTACAGAAACTATAGCAATTATAACATACTTCTATATATTGACCTTGTGATTTTGTGTTTATTCAAGAGAACACAACGATGTCGATAATATCGTAAGCTTGAAAAAGATATTTTCTAGCTCAATTTCTATGTAGATTATTTCCCAGAACAAAAAATAAATTTATGCATTGATATGTGATAGAATATTTTGAATTGTTCGAAAATCAAGTCATAATTGTGTATCTTTAATTCGTATGAATAAATAGTAGTTATATATTTACTATACATCGACATTCTAAATTAATATCATCTATCGAAACAATAAATGTAACTTTATTTGATGCAATTATAATTGTATTATAAACGATTAAACAATAGTATATATCATTTCGACTTGTCATGTAATTAATGACGAACAAAATGAAACTTCAGCATGAAATCGGGGTTAATAATATGATCTTAGTAGAAAATATGCATCGTGAGATTCACACATCAAAGTATTCAAGTCGAATCATAACCATGAACAGAAAGGAAAAAAGAAAAAAAAATGATGTTGAAAAATTACAACGTATATAAGAATGAAAAATGAATTATCTAGTGATGGTTTAATGAAACAGAATAATAATCAATGTCAAAAGTTTTGCCATAATTTTTATTTTTCATTCACAAAAAGATAGAAAAAGAATATTTAATCGCGATTGATATGATTGAAAGCTAGTCTTCTGTTTAAAACCATGATGAGTATTAGTTCTTCGAAAGATAGAAAAAGATTGACTCTATAAATGGTTAGTTGCTCATACTTCAAGATGATCAAATCATTTCTCTTTCTTCTTCATTAATATAATAGATTCATTTCTTCAAAGAGTTGAGCTTGAAATAGGTAATCTACAAAGAAAAATTTGACAGATTGATCACAATAGAAGTCCTTCTTGAAACTTGCTTTCCTTTAGTGTAAAAAGAAATTCAGAATCTTCTATTATGAAACGAAGTCCAAACATTTTCACAACGTTGTTTTATGATACAATGAATTGTCTTACGGTGAGTGCCATGTTTTTTCATCAAATTATCTTCATATATCGTCCTTGTTTGTTATAATATTAGTAAATACGTTTTTGCTCTGTTGTTCGAAAACAAACTTTAAAACTCATATATAATAAACAAAAGAAGCTAATCAATGTTTATCATTATTTTTGAAAATAAAGAATTCAACTTCATAAAATTATTATTTAGTCTTGATATTCTCTTTTCACTGAAAGACACTTCATTTTTTTATCATTTTAATTCTTTTTAGTGTTACAAGTAGGGAATAGATTTATTTTTATTTCAAAATCCTATTTATCGATGCATCATAGTTCTCATTGAAGAATAAAGCGATCATTTATCATTTATAGATTTTAATAGTCCAATAGAAACTATTGGAAACAGAAGTACGA
>CAJNOP010003971.1:0-11520 GCA_905250075.1 Rotaria sp. Silwood1 | reverse complement strand
ACACCCACACCCACACCCACACCCACACCCACACCCACACCCATACCCACACCCACACCCACGCCCACACCGACCACACGCACACACGCACACCCACCCCACAACCACACCCGCAAAGTTGATATATTTCGGCATATAAAAATACTGATATCATGCTTTTCATTTCATTCTTTCGCAAACGTATCCATATAGCATATAAAGGCCGTTTAATATTCACAGTCACATTGCACAAGACAGCATGAGAGTTTTCGTGCAGTCATTGACAGGCAAAACAATTACAATCCATGTTGATCCAGATTATACTGTTGAAAATGTGAAAGCTGAAATTCAGGATAAAGAAGGCATTCCACCAGATCAACAACGACTAATATTTGCTGGCAGACAGCTTGAAGATGGACGATCGTTGATTGACTACAATATTCAGCCAGAATCAATGGTGAGTTTCGTTTTATTTAGATTTTTACCTTTATCGACACCTATCACACTTAGAGTAAATGCAGCCTGCAGAGGTGCGTGGGCCCTGATTTCCTAGCACATCAAACCCACCCTCACACATCTTTATCCACAATAGTGAATGCCTTATAAATCACCAATATTTATCCTTTTAGTTACATTTGGTTCTACGTTTACGAGGTGGCCCTAGTATACTTAGAGACTTATGTTCATTTGATATCATGGTTGCCTCTGAAAATGCGCGTCTACCGCATGATTGCTACATGATTTTCGTTGGCCGAATTTCAGATCGTGAACAGTTTCGAAAGCTAGAAAACCATGCTAGTGCGATGGGCAGAGAAAACTTTGTTACAAACTTCTCAATGATGGAAACTGAAGAAATTGAATTCTTTTTAGAATATGTAACACTTGTGCACGTTGACAATGTTGAAGATCTTGCTGATAACCGTTATCACCATTTTGTTTATGAAGATCATTTTAATCCACATCTCTTCGACATAGTGAGGGCGCAATCATCTTTTCAAAAACTGAAAGATGTTTGTCGCCATTATGAAATGAGAGAAGGAATAGACATCGATGTAGTGATGGGTGAACACGAAAGACGAACTGCGGCATCAAAACAATACTTTATTGAGAAAGGATTATCGATGGATGAGGCTCAGGCGGCAGCTTTTGCTTTATCATTTTACACTGGGACTAGAAGTGAAGCGTGCAACCGTGGTGCAAGTCTTGTTGCTCGACAATCAAATGGACAGGCTCTTGAATCAACAACAAGAGATGAATTGAATGAAGCAGCGATTATTCTGTACTATTTGGTGAAAGCTCTTTCATTCATTCCTTACTATTGGGGCTATGCCACAAGAGCTTGTCAGTTGACCGATGATGAATTAAAGTTATATAGCCCTGGTTGTTTGATCACATGGATTCAATTCAGTAGTTCAAGGAAAGGCAAAAGTGTCGCCAATAATTCTACCTTCGAACATCGAAATACACATTTTAAGATATATTCATTAACTGGTCGTCCGATTAAAAACTTTTCGAATTATCCAGAAGAGGATGAAGTGTTATTTTTACCTCATTCGACATTTTTCGTTTTCAAACATGAGCTTGGCTACCACGGTACTCAGCACACGATCTATATGAGGCAAATAGAGATGGGTCTATGTCAATGGTCCGTTCTATGGGTTGATGATAACATTTACAACTCATCTTGGGAGAACAAACGTCATATGGAAGCGGCAGCCGCCAGACAATTGAATTTAAATGTACATTTCATTCCAAAATCTTCCACGGATAGTGCGGTTTCCTTTCTTCGATCACCTGTTGGGCAACGTTTAAAAAGTAGAGATACATTTCGCATTGTCACGGATATGAACCGTGAAAACGAATACCCTCAAAATAACGCAGGCGTGCGACTCATTAAAGCAATTAGACGAATGGGTTTTAAGAATGAATGCATGGTGTTTACGATGGATAAAAACAGCGCAGATCGAATCATCGAGTCCGAATTGAACGCAAACGAAAAAGAATTTGTTACAGTGGCAGAAGCAGTTAGTGATTTAGAAAATTTTGTGAATTTTAGTGGAAGAGTAGAATGTACTCGTGATTCATCATATATTAATTCCCGAAAATTCAATGATTCGAAGAACTTGACCGAAAACAGTAAGTCAACGACGTTCATGAAGTTTTTTATGCCATCAGAAAAAGAATGAAAGACTATCAAAGTGGAATCCTGTGGAAACCCCGGGAATCCGAGGAAAATCCCAGAAATACTTGAATTAGATGTTTGAACAACACTGAACTTAAAACTCATGCTCATACATAACAAATGTCACTTTAGTTATTTAATATTTTGAAACCCATTCCTTTAAGAGAATCATGTAGAGATGTGGCAAATAAGGATGTGGGTGTGAAGGTTTCGTGGAATTTGGAAAGAAGATGCGGATCTACATCCTCATCTATATTGGTAACAGAACATTCTGGACCATAGAAGCAACTGCTTTACAACGAAATAATGTGAGCTAAATTGTGACATCTAGTACGATTATGTATACAGTTCAAATAGGTGGAAAATTTCAAACGCTTTGCACAATAGTGCTTATATTTATTCATAGAAGAGGGAATCGGACTACAATTTCAAATTTGACATAAAATATATAGTTACAATTCAACTAAGGGACTAGCTTCGAAGATGAAGTTGCGATCTTTTCATTTTATCCAACACTTAATAAGTCGTAGTTCCGCGGTCAACACTACTCTTCCTACACTGATCAATAGTAAGCAACCCGTGAATATTAATACGAAAACAAAACAGGCAAATAATCTATCGACTTTTTATCGAATGATTGGAACCAGAGATCCGCGAGTCAGTCAAAAAAACGACTCGCCACCGCCTCGCCATGCTGGCGAGTTGCTCATCGCCGCCTCACCTCGCCTCGCCTTCTCAGCCTTTGACTCGCCTCGTCTCGCCTAGCATCTATCATAAAAATGACCTTTTCAGGCAATTTCTCAACTACCCTTAGCAGTCACTATCATTTTATTTGTGCATACTTGCTTCCATGAAAAAATAAAAGAGAATAAAAAAAGTTGAATAATGGTGAAAAGGCTATACAATATCCAAAGAAATACATTCTTAAACAAGAAATCTAAGTACATAATCATCGACATTCGAGAACATCCTTGTATTCACAGAAACTCATTCTACAAGAAGATTTTTTAAAGTTTTTATGTTCCTCTTCGTTTGGTTTAATCGATCCTGGGCGATTACAAATGAAAGAAATTTTTATTTTTGTCTGAAAGACGACGAGGATATTGTATCAGATTTTTTTAAAATCTAATTGGTGAACTTCAACGATTATGTTTGTTCATCTATAAAGTGCTATGACAATTATAAGCATACAGTACATTTACCTTATTTTTCATAGCTTTGCTTCCTTTTTTCTATTTTTATAAAGCCTTAGGTGTTTCTAATTTTGATATATTTGGATAAAGCGTGAGCCATTCTATCGATCAATGTGGCTTTTGCTATACTTTATTCACGTCTCGTTGAAGAATTTGATCAATTCTAAGAATCACTGAATCAAAACTTTTGCACGCACGTATTTCCGTTAAATCCATGTTATTATGGTTCAATATTGAATTAGATGGTAGACTGCTATTGAGCTTAATCATATAAAAAAGCATTGAATAGAACTGACTCGAAGTCGAGTAGAAAATTAGCCTTTAATGCTAAAATTTGGTACATTTTTATATTCATGAAAAACAAATTTATATTATTTTGTCAAAAATCACTTCCTCGACTAAGCTAAAATCTGCCTAAAATTATATGAATCGACACTGTATATTCAGCTTTAAGCCACAGATGAAAGTTAAATTTTAAAACAACGAAAACTTATTTGAAAAACAGTGGGAAGCCATGTATAAGAGAATTCGTGAAAAAAATTCTCAACAAACCGGTGAAGATTTTTAATGAAAACAAGGAATAATCCCATTAAAAAACTGCAGTCGTATAGAAGAAAGAATGGCCTATTATTATAGCTAAAAGTAAAGAGTTCCAGTTGCACAGTGAATAATAGCCTTCGACGAAAACACCCCACATATGGTCTGAAACTTATTCCATGAAAACAATTTGTATTGGATGGTTTACGGAATGTATCCTAAATTTCAACAAAATGAAAATAAAATATAATCTATTTAGATCGATAGAAAAATATGTGGTCATTCCAAACATAACAAAATAAAAATCATTCAAGTTTTTTGTATAAATAGAGCAAAGCCAACGAAACTATCAAAAATAACGTGATTAAGTTGTATGTGATATTGAAAGGTTTACGCAAGACAAAGAAGTGTAAATTTGTCTCCACAGCACCTTCATCATCAGTAATAGCTTGAAACCTAAATTGATTCCAGCAGCTCGCAATATGTTTCTTCGTATTTTCGATAAAGATTTGAGCTTTATCTTTACGCATGAGCAAATTGTAAATCTTTTTAAACGATATTTAAGAAGTATTAAATAGCATTTGACCAACAATGAGAGAATCTGAATAAGTCTCTTGTGAAACATCGATTATGTTCCTGGAAGAAGAACAAGAGTTTGTCGAACACATAGTGGTATGAATAATTGATTCTATACTCTAAATTATTGAAGTATCATACTATAGCCAAGCTCCACTGCTAAACTCACACTAGGAATTACATGAATAAAATCGCTCGACTAGTCTGAAGAGATAAATATATGTCCACGCATCTATTACTCATTTATTACCGCTATTAGTTAAACTTCACTAATAGAAACGCTTAAAAAGATCTGCAATAAAATCGAGCGTGTCGTCAGAAATTTACCATTTATTTTCCAAAACTTACATTGTAAGTAGGCGAGTCGACTCGGCGAGTCACAAAATCAACTCGTACTCGCCTCGGTGCGAAAAATGCCGCTTCGCCACGAGGCGAGGCGGGGAAACTCGGCGAGTCTCGGATCTCTGATTGGAACGGTATACTAACCGATTAGCTTATATTAGTTCACAATCCGGTTCATTTAATAAAATAGACATGAGTATTGAGGAAACGTAACAGATTAATTCTAATCGATGTTACTTAGGTTTTTTCTGCCCTTTTATCATGAGTTGTCTATTCGAGTTCAAATATAAATAGAGAGCTAAGCAACTACTAGCACTTCGAAAATAAATGAAAAATGGCACTCATGTCGAACTAGCAAAAGATATAAAAAGATTTATTTTTATAGAATTTATAAATTCAGATACATAAAGAGTGTAACATAAGTTCTGACTCCCTTGAAATAATAAATTTTTTTTAATGTTTTTTTCGGTATTATGGGCTAATATTCATAGCATACATACTGGACATTATAGATCTACTATACGCTAGAAATTCAGCCTTCTATCTGATATAGTCATAGAAATACAGGTAACGTAAAATTCATTAGAATTTTTAACAATAACGGGTAGACTAGAATAAATAATCACGTTTTGTATTTCATTTTATCATCATCTAATACGTTCTATTAGAAAGCAGGATATACCACAAGATGCAGTATGAAAAGCTCTACAATCTACATTGTGAAGCTTATTTTAATTGTGCACCTTTTGTTGTCAAAAAAAGGAAAA
This sequence comes from Rotaria sp. Silwood1, assembly GCA_905250075.1. Taxonomy (NCBI): domain Eukaryota; kingdom Metazoa; phylum Rotifera; class Eurotatoria; order Philodinida; family Philodinidae; genus Rotaria; species Rotaria sp. Silwood1. The sequence goes on along the minus strand of CAJNOP010003971.1, from coordinate 5,944 downwards.
CTCTGTGCGACCGGTTTTTGATGATGCTAAAACATCACTTATTTTTCTACATGAACGAATCCCTTTTGCTTATTTCATCTTTTTATTACCTAATACATTCTCTTACAAAAGAATAGAATATACCACACGATGTAGCATGTAAAGCTCTACAATCTACATAGTAAAGCTCAGCTTCACTATGTATCTTTTACTTTCAAACCATGTGGGACCACTTTCCACAGTATCAAAAATTGATCTCACATTTTTTGAAAACAAAAGGTTGACAACTAAAATAAGCTTCACTATGCCGATTGTAGAGCTTTTCATGCTACATCTTGTTGTATGTTTTGTATTTTAATACAACACATAAGACAATAAGAAAATGATATACAAAACGTAGTCATTTATTCTGGTCCACCCCTTAATTATTTAAAAAAAAACCTGTGAATTTTAAGCTGCTTGTATCTCTATTACTATAAGAGATAGAAAGCTGAAATTCTGGTGTAGAGTAGATCTAGATGTTTAGTATATATGCTGTGAATATTGGCCTATTCTACCGAAAAAACATAAAAAAGAGGTATTATTTGAAGGGAATTAGAACTTATGTTCCACCCTTTATATCAGTCAAAGTAGACACTTGAATTCAATTCAGTTTTCATCTTTCAAGTTTCAATTGAGAGCTTTGAATTCATTTGAGAAACGTTTTCCCCCGCATAACAAATCTTCATTTTCAGCGTTGCGGTGTGAGGGCGCTTCGCGCCTCCGAAAAGTCGCAATTCATGCACGTCTCTGTGTACACCGCTATTGCACCTCAGTGGCGCATGATCGCTGAAAATGCTCACATAACTGTTGTAGCGTCCCAGGTGAAGTATGAAGCCTCTCAACCGTAATGTGTATCATCCAGAGTGATGCTTCTCGCATCTTAGGTGAGACTCCTGGCATCTAATGTGATGCTTGTAGCGTCTTAGGTAATACTTCTAGCATATTAAGTAATGCTTGTAGCATATAAGCTGATGCTTGTAGCATCTTGCGTGGAATTCGCTGCCTATTCGAATTATAAATTATAAAATTTAATTTTTTTTTCTTTTGCTACTTTTACGAGGGTATCCGTGAGAGAAAATTTTTCTTTTGCTTTTCGGATGTCAAGACATGAAAGTCTTTTTTTGCTCATTTATTTTCGAACTCGAATTAGACAGCTACTCCCTTTCATGAACAAAGAAAAATGAGACAGAAGAGCTTTTTTTGTCCCTAGTATCGATGCATATCTTTTGAGATAATTTGTTTAGAATTACGAGGGAAGACTCCAAGTGATCCATCGCTTTTGGTCCTATATTTTGTCCATAAGTAGGGAGTCTGTTGACTAGAAAAAGCCTAAGAGGGTGTGTGCCTGCTAGGTTTAGCTTCTGCTCTTGTTTATTTATTCTCCTCCTAATTCTCTTCCTTATCATCCCAATCACAAGTGTATATATATCCTCCTGGTCAGAATAAATGACACGCCTTATTTTTGCCATTATTTCTTCATACCATTGCCATTTGGTCTCATATTTATACTACAGATACATCTTTGACTACTCAATATACTCTGAAAATTTCAGCCATATAGGATGACAATTCACTGAGAAAATTACAAATATGCTTCATGTACTCTTGTAGCATGGAAACGAAAATTTGCTGTTTTCTTGTTGTATTTTGTTTTTCTTTGTTTTCAATAACATCAACCTTTGGTGAACGAATACGCTTCCATAGTTTATTCGCCGTTTCGCGAAATAATCGACTCAAAACCCTTGTAACAGTACAAATAAACCCTGGAAAACCTAATTTATACGTTACAGGTTGATGTTATTGAAAACAAAGAAAAACAAAAAGCTACAAGAAAACAGCAAATTTTGGTTTCCATGCTACATGAGTCTATAAAACATATTTGCAATTTTTTCAATGAGTTTTCATTCTATATGGCTGAAATTTTCAGTGTATATTGAGTAATCAAAGATGTATCTGTAGTATAAATACGAGATTAAATGGCAATGGTATTGAGAAATAATAGAAAAAATAAGGTGTGTCATTTATTTTGGCCAGGACGATATACATACGCAAAACAAAGGGCAAATTCCAACGAAAAGAACGAAAGGAAAAAATCCAAACGCAATAGTAGGAGAATACATATAACATAAAGAAAAGAAAGAGAACAATCAAGGTATTGGGATATGGAATATATACCACTACCTAATAGTGCCCATGTTACGATGTGGCTGAGATATTCAAGTTTTATTCAAATTTCCCTGAGTGAGTGGGGGGGGGGGGTATTTTCTAGCAATATCGTATTTTTGAATTTTGACCTAAAACTGTGCCCAAACAAAGCCCTCAATTAGACTAGCTTGAGGGTGTGGATGAGGGTGCAATCGAGCTTTTCTAGTTCCTTAGCCACTCACATTCACATCCACACACCTATACACCCGCACCCAAATCCACATCGACATTCACACATACACCCACATTCACACCCATTTCTTTGCACATTCCTGGTAATATTTAAGTTGTACGACAGATATTGATACTATTTCTCTAAATATATTTAAGCAACCTCCATTCTGCCATTTAACTGAGTAACGAAAAACTATTTCTGAAATCTAAAACATTTCTGAAAAACGAAATAATAACCATTCATACCAGGATCATTAAATTCAATACTTATTATCTTTACCCTTCTTACCAAGACTAAAAGTGATTCGGTTAGTTGTAAGATTTACACAAGCACCAATAACTCCTAGATTCAATAAAGTAATAGTTGGTTTTCGTATTAGTTGAAAGAGCTTGGCTTTTTTCCATTGATAATAAGTGATGCTTAGGTGATTCTCATTATGTTTTCTATCCGTTGTACAATATCTATCGCTAACTAATGAATTATGTGTCATCACATCGATGTACGTCAATGTCTTTTTCCTTTTTCTATCTGCGAAAATTTACTTCCGAGTTCAACTTGTTAAACAGCGGAAGATCATTCCATATTTTTCGTAAAAATACAGCTTTCGTTTCTATCAGACATAAGAATGAGCAAAAGACTGATATTTACTCTGATATGCACAGTTTATATCGAAAATATAGTCCATTTTTGCTCATATAAACTTCTTTTTCATTCTATCGTGCTACTCAAAGTCTATTCCAGTAAGTGTAAGACAACGGACAAATAAGGTTTAACTTTCTCACTGCAGTACTAAAACGTGTATGTTTTCGACTGCATCTTTTGTTCGAAACATCGTCGTAATCACTTACATCGACACTCAACTTCTTTGGTCCTCGATTGACGAGCATGTGATTTCGATTGTTTTTTTTCTAGAAAATGTTTCAAACTCCCGTAAACCACAGCGCAGTTCTGTCGAGGCTGTTCGAAGTGCAAATGCCAGCGATCATCTCGAACCGTACGCTCATATGGAAAACTACATACCGGTGCACAATCTGATGAACACAAATATTGATATACTTATAATTAACTGTACGATTCGAAATCTGGCCAAAAGCCGTCACAAGTAAGAGTGTTCTAATTCTATTATTGTTATTATTGAGCATTGGATAGTAATTCATGACAACTTACCAAGATATGATAAGTGATTTGGTTAACCACTTTTCTGCAGGTATATTTATCTCTTATGAGGTTGGTGGTAGAAAGGATAACTTGCCACGAAGATGGAAAGTGATCAATATCAGCTATCAAGGAGTCATACCTGAGTGTATATACAACCATACATGCTTACTTAATAGATATGTTTTTCTTCACCATGGCACTTACTACCAACATGGGAAGTGAAAGTGGAGGTTACAATAAATCTGAGTCTTAATCATAAATAAGTACAAGTATACAGAAAACAAAGTTGTTTTTTTCGAATGCTGATCATTACATGTTGTTGCACATGCTACTGTCGGATGTGAGTTTAACGAAAAAGAAAACACGGAAACACAAATTTACAAAACGATGAAAAACACGAAACGATTCTCTTGGAAATTTTCTATTATAAAAATATTTTATAAATCAAACACTACAGTTGATTTAGAGAAGTATTTAAAAACTTCATTGTTGTCCAATGCTTTCAAGAGAAACACTTGTATTTTTTCTTAGGATTCCTCCAATATTCTATCTAAGGGGAAAACTTTCATTCGGAAATTCCAACCCGTTCTTGCACATTTCGAATCATTTCCATGCATTCTGATCAACTCTGAGCAATAGAATAGCCATCTATAGACATGATATCTAGTGTCAACTACATAGTTGATTGAGGATCAATGGTTACAGAATACAGGTCAAAGCTCTAAAGAAAACCAGTTTTGCAGTTCGCATGAGATTTCAACAGGTATAAAAGCGGGTTCATCACTATTCTTATTCATTACGTGTCATCGTAAGCTAATGCAAGCCATTCGAAACCTTTCGAGCTATTCCGAGTTATTCTCAGCCATTTCAAACCATTTCTAAGCATTTGAATGGGCTGAAATCGGTTTTCCCCCTTGATTGTATCTGTAATTTAGTTTAAATTCGAGGTGGATGAGCAGGGACGATGATGTGGGCGTGACTATGGGTGTGAGTATGAAACTTTGAGTTTGGTATTGAAAATGTTGACTTCCATACGTACAGGTATATGAAAGAAGTAATGCCGTTGATGTTTTGTGATAGAGCGCAGAAAAGACAACCTTCGTGGAAGTAGAATTCATAGCCTTTCCTATCCTGTTATGTGTACGCAGCCCATTTGACTATGAGAATCATCGCAATCTTCTCTTAGGGCTGTAATGCATCATCGCAGAGGATAACACGTTCTTTAGTTTGCAATTAGATGAGCAGTACCTAAACATAGATTCACAAACACAACCAACCATGACTTACGCCCACATCTTAGTTATGGTGCATCATGCTTGATGAAGTGTTAAAAAAGATTTCAACATCGCACTTCAAGATTTGTATCATTTTTTCCACATTTTTACAGTGGAAAGCAAATTTTCTCAAATCTTTCCCTTATTGCACGTAGTTGTGTTTTGATTACAACTGGCGCTTTCAATCCTATACACCGTTCACATTTGTCAAACCTTCTGCATGTTCAACAACATCTGGAGAATGTACACGAGCCACCATGGAATGTTCTCGCTGGCTATATCTCTCCAACACAGTATGCCATTTTTATCTTATCTCGATTTCATAGCATTCATATATTTCTCATAGTGACTCGTATGTACACTCCAAATTGGGAGATGCGGCATGGATTCCAGCTGATGACCGTTGTAAACTTTGTGATGAAGCTATCCAATGCTTTGAAGGGTCAGAAGTATCGTCTTGGATAACTATAGCCCGAGGTGAAAGTGAATGGTCTGGTGGATTTATCGATTTTACTCCTGTGTGTGAAAACCTTCGTGATTTTCTGAATGGCACACTGGTCAAACAGGAGAAGTTGCTGCAATATCCATTGCGCGTAGTCTATGTCTGCGGCTTAGATCATTTCAACAAATGTCCGGAAATTGAAAGACTTGCTGAAAAATCCAATATCGCTTGTGCAGTTGTCTACCGACTTGGTGAAGATGAAGAGCGAATTTTCGACGCAACGAGATCTCCGAATGTAATCTACGTTCCGTTATTAGACCAACGCGATACACTTTCCAATATGAGCTCTACCCAAATTCGAAAGTATTTTCAAACTCCGACTTCTGTTACGGAGCCGTTTATTTATCCAAATGTTTACGAATATATGTCAAGACGATTACAAACATGATTTACACTTGAATCTTTTTTAACACTATCATTATCAACGGAAAGTGATCATAATTTTTCGCCATTTCTAGATACCTTAAAAAAAGAAACCAGATGGTGAAAATATGGATGAGTTTTGTTTGTCTTATGTGAATGGCGTGTGTGTATATGTTGCGGGGTGTGGGTGTGTGGATGTAGGTATGGGTGTGGGTGTGGGTGGGTGTGGGTGTGGGTGGGTGTGGG
>CAJNOP010003970.1:0-11522 GCA_905250075.1 Rotaria sp. Silwood1 | reverse complement strand
AATCCATCCATGATCTAGATCACATGATCTCACACTTGCATATTCCAAACCAGGCACACAAATGTAAAAGGCTTTATTAGTAAATGGTAGAACGCCAACAAAAGGTTCGTTATCGTCATAAACTTTATGAAGTAGATTTTCACCATGACAATTATTGAGTGTTACAAGCTTCTTTCCTGAATCATTCTCAGTGTAACATACACAAAGGTAAGGAAGAGCCTTATCCGATGTCATATTATTACAGGTACGTTAAGAACAGTCTCGTTCTGGTGTTTGACAATGGACACCTGTATACGAATAACTACCAGCACAATGATATGTATCAGCTGACGACAAATAAAAAAAAAGAGCACTATTTAGACAAGATTCCGAAGCACATCAAAATTCGGCTAGATATACAGCTTGGATTTGAGTAGGTGTGGATGCAAGTATTCTTTCCTTACACATTCACACTCACACCTTATTCAGCTTAGGTGTGCATTATTCTATTTGATGTATTTTGTTAGAAAGAAAATTTACACTCCTTCTTAAAAAAGTCGGAATGTTGCCGCAATCATCAGATGATCTGATGGATGTTTTGCATCAGGATAAGATACGCTGGTGGGATGATTTGGCAGTGGTAATACTTTCTCGACAGTGAGATGACCATCAAAAAATATGTAGTCAGTCGTGGCACAAAAGTCAGGACTATTTGGTGTAGAAGAAAAGGCTGTAAAAGCGGGTTCAGATCCATTCTTCTCTAAATAAGCACTTTTCAACACCTGTTCAGTATTTGGTTGATAGTGTATTGAATAAATGCTGGATTTTGGTAGGCGACCACGAATAAAACCTCTTTCTAATATTGCACGGTACGGAGTTTTCCAAGGTTTAGTATTGAAGTCCCCGGCCAGAATCATACTTTGACCATTTGCCAATCGAAACATCATGTCTTTCACCATAGATGAATGTATTATCATGACGTCTGGTCTTGTATAAAGACAAGGCATGTGATATGTTCCAATGCACAAATGTTTTCCACTGATGATGACTTGTACGAAGAGCAGTATATTCCTTTTTCTTACGGCAATTTGCCAAGGGTCAGATATAGGCTCTGCAGGTTTCTCCTTAAAGGCTCGCAATAGTATGTCTCTCAATGCAAAGATATGCGCACGCTTCTCTTTTATCAGTGAGTGTAATTCATCTCCAATGTTAATATTTGAAATAGAGTTAACTTTCATCGAATTCGGAATGGCTATGGCGACACCCATGTAATCATTATGTTTTTGACCATAGAGATTATAATACAAATTGTAATTCAATTGATGGAAAAATCTTTTAATTGAAGGTAACAGTGTGCGACAAAGTTCTTGTAAACAAATGATTGTATTTGCATTATGAGCGATTTCTTGTTTTAATTGATATTGAATCAAGTTCCAGCGATAGTCCATATCAAGAAATCGTGGTTGGCATTTATAATAATATCCTGGCTGTTCAGCGAGAACAGGCACCAATAGATTATATGACACGACATGCACAGTCATGAAAACGTTACCAGAATATTTTCAAAATTGAGTCGAACGAAAAACTTACTTCACGACGAGCAAAGCACAAAGAGTATGTCAAAGAACAACGTGGGTAATAAAATGAGTCGAAGAGAAACGAAAGAAAAATGTGTTTGTGATTATGCGAAGGTATGAATAAAAGAACAAAATATCAAAAGTAGTCTACAAGGCAGTGCAAAAAAGTGGGAAGCGAGGCACGCATTTGATGACTTAGAAACAAACATGATAAAGAACTTAAGAGCCCCCCTCAGAAAATCGAGTTTTCAGGGAAATATCGAAGTTGAGTTTTTATTATAGGAAGATGCAGCGAAGCTTCCTCTATCAGAATATCTATAGATTTTTTGAAAATGATCAGATTTTCAAAGACTTATCACGTGAAACTTAAAATCTACTACCATGTTTTCGGAGAAATTTTTGTGGTTTTTAAAGGTTTTCAGTTTTAGAAAATTTGTGTTCGGAATATTTTCATATATTAATCGGCATGTCAGATGACGTTAGCTTACTGCATCGATTACGTGCTTTTAAAAAGTTCTATGAAATATATTGGAAATATGCTATTTCCCAGGTCAAGCTCGGTACGTCGGAACCGATCGGTTCCGTTGAATTCCGATGATTTCTTTACCACAGGATTCCGGTCCAGATTGCGTCGGACCAGTTCCGATCAGTTTCCATCGGTTCCGTCGATTTCCGACGAATTCCTGGTCGAAATTTTGCGGAACTTAACGGAATTTTTCCGGCGGAACCTGGACCGGAATCCTGTAGTCAAGAAATCGTCGGAAGTCAACGGAGCCGACAGAAAACCAACGGAATCTATAGGATCCGCTGCCGGAAAACAAAGGAAACAAACGGTTCCGACGATCGGAACAGTGGACCTGGGTTGAATGTGTTTTTTTCGAATTTGAACGAAAAACCCATTTCTAAAACTTCTTTAGCGTTTTTCTCAAAATATGGTTTGCAATCAGAAAAATTGAAGCTCCTCCGTCATATCTCGAGCTATATCCAATATTTTTTTTGTTCTGTTTTAAAGATCTCAACAAGAGTAAACTTTTCATCAACCAGTTATTTTAAATTTGATTCCTGGGCTGAGAAAAGTAGAATTTACTGTCGTCGGATCACAGCTTTTTATGTTTCTTTTAAGACATGTCGACTAAAATATTCATAAAAAATGAACAATATAGAATTTAAAAATTCTGGATGATGAAAAGTTGCATACTGACATTGGCTTTAATTTGAAATCAGCCCAAGGTCTATATCTCATCTTATGGCAAAGTTATATCGATTTTCCTGAAGGCCAAAAATGACCTGTGAATCAGCTAGAAATCCGATCTAGTACGACCAATCGAGCTGAAATTTTTACCAGAAGCGTATCTCTCCAAGATTACTCATCCCTGAAAATTTCAGCACAAACGGCTCATTTTAAGTGGAAAATCGTTTTTGAGGGGGGGGGGGGGGGCTTAGCTACAGTGGCATGTTGTACTAGCAGTCAAAGAATAGTCGATATAGAGCGTGGACATAGGTGGGTGTAGATGGGGTTGGATCTGGTGGCCAGCTAGAAACACTATTCTGCTCGGAAGGATCGGAATGAATATAGTATTCTTAAAGAAAGCAATCGGAGCTCATGTGTTTCCTGAGAAAAACAGTTAGTATTTCCCGTTACGACGAAAGACCGTTAAAACTTCTTTCTCAAAAACAACTTGAAAGACCTCCGAGAATCATTCTAGAATAGTAACTGCTGCGACGAAACTACACCCCACACCCTCAAACACGTTCCAGAAGTGTTAAATTACATAAATCGGCATTCAATTCGTTCACTGCGATTACAGAAATTTGGGAGTACTGCCAATGGGAGGTGCTACTATTTACTTTGAAAAAATTCATAATATTCTATGAATAGAGACAAAATTGCCATACAGAACGCTATTGGACCCTATTGGGGTGTGGGTGTGGGTGTATGTGTGGGTGTGGGTGTGGGTGTGTGGGTGTGGGTGTGGGTGTGTGGGTGTGGGTGTGGGTGTGTGGGTGTGGGTGTGGGTGTGGGCGTGGGTGTGTGGGTGTGAGTGTGGGTGGGTGCGGGTGTGGGTGTAGGTGTGGGTGTGGGTGTGTGGGTGTGGATGTGGGTGTGGGTGTGGGTGTGAGTGTGGGTGTGGATGTGGGCGTGGGTGTGGGTGTGGTGTGGGTGAGGATGGATGCGTGTGGAGTGTCAGTATTTTTCTTCTAATCGCGACGCGCATTCCACGCCCACACCCACACCCACACCCACACCCACACCCCACACCCGCACCCACACCTACACCCAACACCCACCCACACCCTTACTCAATCGACATATATACCAAACAGTGTTTGTGCTTATTCAGTCGATACTTTAAGCAGCATACAATGCATGAACTGAATTTGGCCACCCGAATAGGATTTTTTATGAATTTTTCAGCAGTTGTTGGATTCTTTTATTAGAAGATATATAAGTCTGTAAAGATGAAGCACGAAAAACTTCAGCACAGGAACATGAAGCACAAAAAATAAGGGTGTATGTATGTATTCCTTCCAACGGCATCCAATACCTTACATCTACACCGATATCCAATAAAGGAATGCTCATAAGGAGAAAAAATTGAATATATTACTTTTTGAGAGGCGCATAATCTAGGTGAATTAAGAAAACAACTCGACACTCTTTTTTGAGATAATGTGTAATGTCCCAAAATATTTTATCTGCAACTAGAATCACGACAACAATATTTATTTGTGAATTTTGTCGAAATTATTTTCTTCCAGATCCACTTAAATCTACAGAATACATCAAGTCATTATTAATTATACTATCAATGATATTAATGAAAGAGTACTTATGACAGAATGGAGGTTTCGGTATGAGTCTAGATCGATGATGAAATGGTCATACTAACATTAACAGGTAAACCTTTTGGTCGAATTAATTTTAACAAACTCCATTACTCTTATTTCAAAACAATACTTTGTCTGAAGATATTTTGCCAACAAGAAGTTTCTATAGTGGTGATGTCTTTCTCGAGAACAACAAAATAAAGACAATTTTTTTATTAGAAAAATGAAATCTAAATAAAAGTCATTCATAATTTAGAAGAAAGAGGCGAAGAAAATGGAATCATTAGTGAGCTAAAATAGTTCTATTGTTAAATCGTTCTCACAGATAAGCTTGTTCATCAAAAATGATTTTCATTCTGGATTTATTTGTTATGGTTGATACAGCTCCGAAGAGCTAATTCCAACTCCACCTGCAACTAATACTTTTCCATTCGATAGCACGCATGCTGTGTGAGCATGTCGAGCATAACTCAAACTTCCAGTAATCGTCCACGCACCTGTTGATGAGTCGTACAATTCAGCACTATTTAAAATAGTACTAACAACATCATATCCAGCAGTGACTAATACTTTGCCATTGGTTAACACAATTGCTTTGTGATGATATCGAGAATAACTCATACTTCCAGTGATTGTCCAAAGACCTGTTGATGGATCATATAATTCAGCAGTATTTATATCACCCCCATTATATCCACCAGTGACTAAAACTTTTCCATTTGCTAAGACAGATGCTGTATGAATATATCGAACATAACTCAGACTACCAGTAACTGTCCACAGGCCTGTTGATGAGTTATACAACTCAGCAGTATTTAAATAACCATTAGTGGCAGAATATCCACCTGTGACTAGTACGTTTCCACTTGCTAACATAGATGCTGTGGGAAAGTATCGAGTATCACTCATACTTCCGGTAAGTGTCCACACGCCTGTTGATGGATCATATAACTCAGCAGTATTTAAATAAGCTCCATTATATCCGCCAGCGACTAACACTTTTCCATTTGCTAACACTGATGCTACATGAAGATACCGAGCATAAGTCATACTTCCAGTGACTGTCCACACTCCTGTCGATGGATCATACAACTCAGCACTATTTAGATAAGCATTAGTGGTAGAATATCCCCCCGCAACTAATACTTTTCCGTTGGTTAATAATGATGCTGTGTGAATATATCGAGTGACACTCATACTCCCAGTGATTGTCCACATCCATGTTACTGGATCGTACAACTCAGCAGTACTTAAGGCAGCAAGAGATGTAGAATATCCACCGGCAATTAAAACTTTTCCATTAGTCAACACAGTTGCAGTGTGATAATATCGATCATAACTCATACTTCCAGTAAACGCCCATCCTGCAAGCAAATACTTATTCTATTCATTTTATGAGCAACAAACATGTATCATTCATTTCTCAACGGGCTATAGTCAAGTCACTCGTGTGAAACCTGTCTATGTTGATCAAAACGGACAACATTGCGACGCTGTTTACAAGTGTAAGCGACTGGCTTACAGTATAATTACGGTCATTTACAGCCATAAATATACCGTTATTCTATATTTTACTTCTGCTCTTGACGCCGTGTTTTATACTTTCGAGGTCTATGGACTATTCTCCGATATTTAAGTCTTTTTTATTTTGGCGTCAGATCTGTGCTCTTCATTAAAAATTACTAGATGAGAAAGATGGCCATAAGAGTAAAAGAAAAAGAAAAACATCAAAGAAATATTTGCTTTTTATTGAAATGTTTATCAATAATTGCATAAATGGATAATGTAGAAAGAAAATCAAAGCAGAATACTAAGAATCTAACAATCAAAAGTTTTATATAGTTTTTCAAAAAGTAATAAGTCTAAATATTGAAAGGTAAACAATTTCATATTAAGAAGATATAAAAGAATTTGTTATCTTATTTTGCTAGACGAAAAGAGAAAATTAATAAGGTCATAGTGCCAGCCAGCACACTTCCTCACTGCCGAAAAAGTAAAGAATCAAAAGCTCGGAAAAGATTCAAATGCATTATTCACTTAAACATATTTTAATTCTTTAGATATTTTTGTTTGGAACAGGTGAATAGAAACAAAGAAAAAGAAAAACTTGATAAATGTGAAAAGTATGTCTTCTTATCATTTGACACTGTTGTACAGGTACGACTCAAATCTGGAGTGGCAGCGACATTTCACGAAACTGTAGAAATTAAAAAGCACCATTTTTTTATAGGACTCTTCTAAACTATGTAGGACACTGAGAGTGTATAGTGTGGGTGAAAATAAGACCAGAAGCCACTCGCATCCGCTCTTTCTGATATTTTGGCGTTTTTTATTTTGTGGTTTTCTTCTTCAGTATCGGTTCACGAAGTTTAGAAATTAAATAAAAAAAAATACAGTACTTTAGCGGAATATTGTAATATATCTTGAATCGAATCAAGTTCATTTCTAAAAATTCGCTATCGTTATTTTGTTTCTCTTTATTTTCGCAATTGTCCGATTGAGTTGGCGTTAATTTCGTAAACTCAAGTGGGTCTAAAAAATTTATTCGAATGGCAAAGTTGGCAACTGTTCTTAAAGTAAGAACAAGGCGTTTGATCTGATGTAATAAAGTCATTATTTATTGGCACTCTCATTCATACATGATGGACAATAGTGGTTAGAATACTTAAGCTGTGTGATGGGCATTTACTTAGAGAAGTTATGTAATTCCTTTATGAAGAATTTTTTCCTTTTCGCAAGTTTTAGGAATATAAGATAAAGTCTCTAAATAAATTCTACTATAGAGTAATAGTAAGAGTTACCATTAATTTACTCTGTACGAGTGACGGATACATGGCTAGTTGTCTGATAACATAAATGTGTGGTAACCGTTGCTTACCATTCTATTACCGGATCAACTTCGAAAATATAGAAAATATAGGGCGACTGCGAACCTAGACTTAGATATGTAACGTTTACGGTGGCCGCTACACTGCTGTTTAGGACTCTTCGTAAGAGGCTATCGTACATGTTATCATACTTCATCGTATCAAAATTGTATAGGATCATTTGTTGCTTATGGATCAGTTTATCCGGTCTGAGTGAGAGCTAATTTTAACTGAACAAATTTTCTTCAAATTTCAAGTTTTAAATATATTTTCTGACTTGCTGATGTTTTCCATAGGTTCTCAGTAAGTGAGACCCCCTGCTTTTCAGTTTTTAGACCTTGAAACTCAGCTTGCACGTGTAGTATGTATGAACTGATGATTGATAGAGGATAGTTTTTTATTTGTGAAACCAATGTCTAGTTGTTATTGTCGGTCATCCAATGATCTGTGTAACCCGAAAGAATTTATGTCTTTGAAATCTAATATTTGCCGACAGTATCTTGCTCTTGTGAAATTCACATAGATTTTCGAAGAAAATAGTCAACATATATCTTAGATCGAAGTTCTCTGGCTTCCTGCCTCTCATTCACTTTTTTACAGATGGTTCCCATTTCAGACCTTAGCAACATTTTAAAGGGAGTTCTGAGGAATGTCTTATTTAGAAACTCTGAAATTTTTTGAAAATTTCCAAAACACTTGAAAAATTTCCAGAAATCGTTGCTCCCCAGAATTTTTTTCTTTTTAGGACACAGCTGATGGTTAGGTATTTTAGTTTACGAAAAATATGCAAGCTTCACATTTCAGCCCCAAAGGAGCTGCGCTAACAAGGCTTTTTCAGAAAATATGCTAGAATTTAAAAAGATATAAAACACTTTCAATTCTTTGGGTACAGAGAATGATATGCGCCGATCCGATGCGAAAACGATAATCTGACTCATTAAGAGCTTTTTTACATAAAACATTATTATGGTGAGAAGAATTCTTGCTAAAACACTCAAGTACGGTGAATGGAAATGGTACATACCAGGCATTTGTGTTGAGGTGGTTGTAGAAGTTGTAGCTGATGTTGAAGTCGTTGTTGTTGTTGTTGTTCTCGATGTTGTTGTTGACGTTGTTGTTGTTGTTGTTGTCGTTGTTGTTGTTGATGTTGTTGTTGTTGTTGTTGTTGTCGATGTTGTTGTTGTAGTTGTTGTAGTTGTTGTTGAAGTTGTCGATGTTGTGGTCGTGGTTGTTGTGGTGGTTGTTGAAGTTGTCGATGTTGTTGTTGTGGTTGTTGTTGTTGTTGTTGTCGTTGTGGTTGTTGTTGTTGTTGATGTTGTTGCCGTTGTTGTTGTGGCTGTTGTTGAAGTTGTCGAGGTAGTTGTACCTGTGAATCAGATTTTTAGTTAAATTTCTTTAGCATTCAACACAGGAAGGGATCAGTGAATTTCGAAGAAATAGAACTCTAGAAATCCCGATGATCGAAGGGATACGTAGTCTAGAAACGCAATTAAAACTTTGGATATGTTTATTTCCTATGCATTACGAGCTTTACTATACTTTTTAAATGCTATTTGATTCATCGAGCTACTAAAATAGCACAGATTTATTGGCAATAAGGCAGAAATTACAAAAAAAAAGAGAAAATTAGGACACTGAAAATCGAAATAGGGAAAAGTCAAAATCTCGAAGTTTCAAGACATGGAAACCCAGATCAAACGATATTGTCTGTATATGACCATTACCAGTAACTTTACAACGTATTAGTGGATAACACACGGCCGTAGTATCCGGCCTACGAAAACGACTCTGTCATAATTGTCTTACCGCATGTATACGACCGTAAATAATGAGATGGATGTGGATGTGAGTGTACAGCAGACTTATATCCATCCGCAAACCTACATCTATGCTACGCATACTTATCTGCACCCACACCTACCCAAATCCTTATAAGCGAACTTCCGAAATTTACCAGCCCCATTGGTTGGGAACCTAACCCTAAAGCAAATGATTGACTGAATCCGCCGTCCTCGACAGCTTACTAGTCGAAAGTCGGACCCAAAAATGTGCTTGACAGATTCAGCGGACCCGTGAAGTCTATTTTTCGAGAGTCAGACCCTAAAGAAACATGATTAGAAGAATCTGCTCTCTTTTGAAGCCTTCCACTCAAAAGCTATGCCTATAAATCACAGTTCTCAAAAGCCTATTAGCGAGAGTCAAGCTCAAAAATTGTTTGACTGGTGGAATGCCCGGTCTTCGGAAGCCTGGTGGTCGAAAGTCAGAACGAAAAAACCTGCGATTGGCTGAATTCGTTTTCGATAGGAGCCGATCGGTCGAGAATTACACCTAGATAACATTTGGTTGGCTAAAATTTGTAGCGAGAAGGCGAATTTCATGTTAGATTTTATGACTGAAGAACAGTGGGAGGGTCTAGACAAACATGTTTTTGTTTTGCTGTCAAGAAACAATATACGAGCAAAGGTAACCAACTCGTCCGACTTATGACCCTCTTTTCAGTAGAGAAAGTCATTAACTATTTAAGTTTGAAATGATATCTGAGACATTCATCTTGCTTACTATTGGTGACATCGCTGATATAATACTTTTTTTAAGATGAAAATGTGTGTGGGTGCATGCTGTCACAAAATTTAATACTAATGAAGAATTTAGAAATGAATCATTTATTCGACATGATTGTGAGTAGAAGATGAAATTGTCAAAGCCCTGCTTTAACAACATTAGCATAATTTCAGATTACATAAGAAGTTCTGAGATGCATTCAAATGAAGCAGCAAAAATGTTTCACTGAAAGCTGCTGATGTTATACGTATCAATTGTAATCGAAAAAGAACGAAATTCAGTCTTCGCTACAGCGTCTAAACAAAAACAAACAATCGAGCAATGCATGATTTATTTTCAGGTACAAAAAAGAAGCCCTACTTCTTTTAATTAAAGTCTAAATTTATTCTAAATATTCTTCTCGTTATGATACAATTCTCCTTACTGCTTTTGAATTCATAGATGAAAAACATATTTACTCAATGGATATATCAAGAAACCATCAGATTTTAATTTTTATTGAATATTTATAAAATCTACAGATGACAAAAAGATTGTATCGCCACAACAAACATTGGCTTCGTATTGTTGCAGTCATTAATCAGAGAAATTTTTCAAATAACTTAGCTAATATCTATATAAATTCCTTTAAACAAATACGTAATTTTAGTCGAAGTTCTTTGAGCAAGTTGAAAATTTACACTTGTATGCTTCTTGATAGATCTGAGGAAGAAAACGAGGAGTTCATTGTTGAAAAAAACATCAAACAGCTAATGACATCCGTTATTCTTTGGTGTTATTCGGATTTAAGAAGCTTTAAATATTGTAAATGCGAGTGGAACTAATAAAATAATAGGTTTTTCAACATTGAAGGACTGCTTCAAACAATAATTGTTAGTGATGTATGGATGAAACTCTCTCGCAGAGGAATTACTAAACTTACTTTGTGGTGCTGATGTGCACCAAAGTGTGATTACAACAGCCAATATTACACCAGCTGCAAGTGCACCTAATAATAGACCGTAAAAGCATGATGATAATGATTTCAAATATTGTGATAGTTTGCTTGATACTATCCAACTAAAAACATAGTAAGCTAATCAATTTGGAAATTCAATAAAATATCAATGCTTCTCACTTCTTGTTGTTTTTCTCATCGAATTGGCATTCGTTAGTATCGACAGAAAAAGCATCATTCAAAAAGATTTTGTTGTTGCTTAATGTGTTCGATCCATATTGACGAAAAGATGGGTTACTTTCTTCTCTTGTCCACTCGCTCCTTTGTAGACATTGAGACGCCATTATAATTTTCGTGTATTTATTATTAGCGATGAATGTAGTAGTGAAAGAAATGAATTTCAGTTCTTCTCGCACAAAAAAAACATATGTATGTTATATATATTGCAATCTGAAGCATTCATAAGGCATCGTACAATTTTCAAAGCTGTGTTGATGACAACAACAAGAACATCATGTATAATACTATAATTCAGGATATGGCTGTGATAGTGAGCATGGGTGTGGGTGTTGGTGTAGATCGAAGGATATTAGTGAATAAGATACTTTGACCGACATTCACACCCAAAATATGCTACCACCGGCATTAAACATCATGGATAAACTACAATTTCGTAAAGAATCAAGTAACGAAGTGAATGATGAATATTCTGAACAATGGAGTTACATCATAAGAAAATAAAATTATATTTGAAATCAATAATGAGAACAG
>CAJNOP010003969.1:0-11526 GCA_905250075.1 Rotaria sp. Silwood1 | reverse complement strand
AAAAATTATATTGTAAGTTTAAATTTGTTTCTTTTTTTAAATTTTTTCATTAATTTTTTAGGTTGGTACACGTCTTTTATTAATTCGTGAAAATTATGATATTATTTTATATGATGCTCAACAAAAGCGCTCATTAGCAAGTATAAGAAAAAGCAATATGGTCAAATGATAAAGTATGCACTTATTAATGGTGATCATGGAGTTATTTGTACAGTTGATTTACCTATTTATAGAACAAAAGTTAATGAAAATATTGTTTTTTTTGTTTTCATACAGAAGTTCGACCAAAATTAGATGGTAAAGATTGTTGGGAAAAATTAACTTTTATTTATTTACAAGATCAGATTCCAATGCTATTAGGAGATGTTGAAGAATGCATTAAACTTCTTAGACAATGAAATCAAAGTAAGATTTTAGATTGTTCTTTTCTTTTTTCTAAGAGAAAATTATTAAATTTGTTGCGCTTCTTGTACACTGGAATCACTTGATGAAAAAGTAATTTATTATTGACAACAAAAAAAATTCTCATCTTAATACTTCTTCTGAAGGTCTTTAGAAAAAAAAACAAAACAATATAGAAAATTTTATAGTTTTCTAATATTTTCAGATAAAAGTCCTGA
The DNA here is from genome assembly GCA_905250075.1 of Rotaria sp. Silwood1. NCBI lineage: Eukaryota > Metazoa > Rotifera > Eurotatoria > Philodinida > Philodinidae > Rotaria > Rotaria sp. Silwood1. The sequence continues at coordinate 10,906 of CAJNOP010003969.1, read as the reverse complement.
AATCTAGTTATAAATTTTCGTGCCAGTATATCAATTCTTTTGAGATTCTAAATAATATCTAAGAATGTTTAATTATGTCTAGCATATTCTGGGTGCGTCCTTTTTCGTCCCTATCTTCCTTACATCCTGACACATGATTAAGGACGAAAAAGGACGCATCCCATATCCTTTATCTAAAGATTTTCCCGTATTATGGGATAGAGAAGTTTATGATAATTATCGATGTTGCTTTTGATATTGACAGATAAGATTTTTTTGAAAATAGATTACAAGAAATTACCATGTTATAGTTAATTTAGTGTTCCTGCTTTGATTGATATCCATTTGAATGTAGATTTTAAAAAAGTAAGAAGACTTCTCATATTCTATGTCAAAAAAGAAATAGGTCGGTAGACTGAGATTTCAACAAAGATGTTATTACTTGTTCTTTATTTAATTGATATGTTAGATATGAAGTATTAAGATAGACATACATTTAATCAATATTAATCTCGTGTTAAATTTCATAATTCAAAATAAAATATATTTTTTTAGTTACTTGAAACAAATCTACATGCTAAATTAATTTTACCACCATGTCCAAGAAGTCAACAAGAATTAAAGCAGGTTTAATATCAAACAGAACAGCAAAACTTGCTGCAAACCTTCATATTGATGAAATAGCAAGAAGTGGTGAAGATTGGACTGATGATGCAATAAAAATTGAAGGTGTAAGTTGAGGTGATACTGAAGTTGAATTATCACCTGATCTTGTATGTTTTTATTCAAATATATAAATTATTTGTTTACTTCATAAATATTTTAAAGTTATTTTAATTATTAAGGCGTAATGAACATTGACCAAAATTATTGTATCTACTACTTGGATTAAAATTAGAAAAATTAGTTGGACGCCTTCAAATTGCTTATTGTTTAACAAAAAACGAATAATTTCAAGATGAACAATGAATTGAAATATGTAAAGAATATATTGTTAGTTGACAAATGTCATTGACAAAAACGAAGATTTAGCGAAAGATGATGAAAAACGTTGATATGAATTAGTTGCCTGTTTTACTCATTGACAATTACAATCAATGCACAAAATCATAAAATTAAAATCTGCAGTTAATCAAGCATTTAAATTAAAAATTTATACAACTGCAACAAGCTTCACCAAACGTTTATTGGAATTGGAACCAACACCTGATGTTACTCAATAGATTTTCTGTTTTAGTATTAATCTTTCATTTTCAAACCAAATACTCTCATTCTTTCTTGACTTCAACTTTGAAAGGTTTTAAAATAAACCAAAAAAACAAGAAAGAAAACATATCTTTAATGCACTCAAGATATATCAAATCTGTTGATCGAAGTTGTTCATGCGTTTTTGATTTATTGGAAACAATTGAGTTTATTCTTTGTTAGATGAAACATAATTTTGATTGAATTATTTTAGAAGGGGAACAAAAAAATAAATTTTTTTTTGTATTATTTTGTTTAGACACGAAGAGTATTAAATGTTTGTGAAAAAAATCCAATTGATGAACATCCATTAAATTATGATGAATATAATCCATTTAATATTTGTGCTGCATCCAATGTACCACATTTATCGGTATGAAATTTAAAAATGAAACCGAATTTAATTTAAAGTAATCTTTAATTCTTGTTTAGTGAAAATCCATTATCCGGTGCAGTCCATTTACCGGAATTTATAGGACAATTATGTCGAGTTATAAAAGCAACTGAAATTGGAATTCTAATTCTATTATCATTATTATTAACTTTTAATGCATATATTGATCACTTTGAAAAAGTAACTTATCATTAAAACGTTTTTCTTTTATTTCAAGATAAAGAAATCCGTTTCTAAAACGAGAATTTAGAATCAATACATGTGTTGGAAATAAGTTTACTTCAGTAGACATTGAAATTCTATGATAATATACAAAAATAAATAATCTCGATTTATAAAACGATATCAATGCAACTGAGTACTTTATAATTGTTTAAGAAATTTTATCGACATGATTTCATTTGATATTCGACCTTTGCAATATCTCGATTGACTCACTCAATTAGTAACCTACGCAGATCTATTAAGTCATTAATAAGACAAAGAGATAATTAAATGTCTAGCGATATCCTTTTTTTTATAGATTTCTTCATATTGAAATAAAAATAAAAATGAACAATGAGAAATAAATTTTCATTCTCAAAACTAAAATGGAAGATAATAATGATAATGATGATTTTCCATTCAATGGTTTATTTTCCCCAATTGAAAAAATCTTCGTTGATTTCGATTGACTTTTCTCCAGTTTCGCAACTACAGAGTTTCAAAGTAACAAAAAAATGAAAACCTATTCTAAAAACGATTTTTTTAAAATTAATATCGTTTGTAGATAGTCATCATGGTGATGAAAATCTTGACTCTACTATAGAAAAACATGATCTTAATGAAGCATTTCCAAGAACTGTTATAATAACAACAATGAAACAAGAAACAACATAATTGGAAAGATGTGTTATTGAAAAACAAATTCAATAATCATTAAATCAAAATGAAAATAACAAAACTGAAACAATGAGTAAAATATGTAAAGATAAACATCATACAACAGTAAAACAAGATGGTAAAATAATTCGAGAATATGGAAATGCAACAATGAATGAATTAAATCAAATTGATAAAGACATTCGGATTTTTTTAAAAAGCTTTTTTCTTAAATAAAAGTTTTTTGTTCAAATGATCTACTAAAAATAAATGAAAGAAAATATTATTTGAGTTTGTTTTTTTTTTATTTTGAAAAAAAAAACATGTAGTTGTCTCCCTGTTTTTTACTTAATATATTTTATTTTTTCTGCTTCGTCAAAACTAAATCTCTTTTCCGATTGAAAATAAACTTGTCGACAATACCATCATTTTCCTCACCAACGGCAGAAAAAAAACAGAAAAAAGGTGTCAATTCAAGTCGGATGAACATCCGACAGCTATAAACAACTAGACAAAAACTTTTTTTCTCTAATCTTCATTTACAATTAACTCACAAATTAGAATATCAATTTAATTTCTTAGAAAAAAAAATCTACAAATATTTCAATATCAATCTTTACTATAAAGTAAATTATTTAGATACGTTGAATAATATATTAGTATCATTCGTGAAGAAAGGAACTTTTCTTTTTGTTAAATAGCATATAAACGGATGCGAAGAAATCATTGTGCAAATTAAGAAAGTTATTGTTCTCCTTTTCTTCTGATCTAAAGCCACACCAACGCCCTGGAAATTCTTCGCTTCGCATCGCAATGGCGATTACGTTTTTGGATACGAGTATTATCCATGATTTTATAAGTCTGATTATGAGAGTGATAGATTTTCTTAGCACAGACACTAAACATTTACATGTCAGTCGGTTATCTAAGTCATGGTATGATAGGAAATTTGGATATTTTGAAAAACAAGACAATTGAAAATAAGATACATGAAAAGCAGTCGTATATATTGTTTATTTCTAGAAATAAAAGTCTCTGTGGTGACTAATCTAAGGGAAAACATGGTTTTTTTTATATCTCACAGTCATAATAGTAATAGAAACTGTATAATCTTTCTTTGAACCACAGTTCTGATCAGTCTAATTCGATACCGACATGGCTGCAGGCTATAGATTGAAAAGAGTTGTAAAAACTGCGATGCCCGAAACAGGCTTCAAAATGGACAACTTTTTCATGGTATAGATTTGTCCGATCCGATAAAAATTTCGTTTACAAAGATTTCTTCTAGTTGTATTTGAAGATGATTTCGCCATCTTTGAAGAACTTGATACATGTAAATGAATATAACATGATATATCTTTCTGAAGACTTCTCACAAATGGAATCTCAAAAGGACAATCAATACATAAACGATTTTTTCAACACTAGTTAAAAACTTATCGATCATTTACAACTCTATTTTTTGCTATGAAAAATTAAGTCTTGAGTCGAACTTTCATCCTAATTCCTCGTTTTGTTGTGATTTCTAGTTTATCTATTTATAAATAAATATCAGTAAGAATCATTAGTGTAATTGTCAGTCTTTCATGGATACTATTAATTCAATAAGAATTATTACATTTCAATTCATTTTTCTTAAAAAGAATATCAATAAAAAAGTTGTTAGCACAAACACTGTGAAATGAAAATATGGAATAAGACGAAACTGTGATGTGGTATACAAAATAAAATAATCAGTATATGTTTCAATTTATGAATCGTACCTATTGTAAATAAATGGCGATCGTGAAATGTATCACTTCCAATATAGTGCAATGAGTATGAAGGAAAAGTAAAGGGCAATTATCATACTAAGCTTAGTTCTTACATAAGAAGTACATCAGCAAGATTCAAATGTATGGATATTGCTGGAATAAAATTTGAGTTAGTATCTGTTCGAGTCAAAGCCAGGAGCTGATAGAGACCAGATTCAGTTTTTTGTTCTTCGGGTCCACGAAAATGTACACCTGCAACTCAATAACTTCAACAGCCCTTTTAGATCGTGTTTGACAAAATTTAAAAAAGAAAGTTGTTTTATTATTCTTGTGAAAAAGCTTGTTAGCATAGTTCATTTAGTGTCGATATATGGAACTCATATATACCACATAAGATAGAATAATTGCTAAGATCTATAATGGAGAGAGGAGTCGAAAGCCTTCAATTTAAAATTTACACTCATTATATCCTTCGAAAATATATGAAAGTTCTACAAAAAAACACTTTTACATTAATTTAATAGAGTTGATTGCATAATATATTTTTCTATTTATCATGAGATAAAATCTTAATATCATTTTGATCATTAAATAGATGTATTAATTGTATTATTTATTCAACATTTTCAATAGATAAATTTGGAAATATTTTTAATCAGTCAGATTTATCTTAAAAGAAGCTTGCATTTATCTTACAATCATTAATTTGTAATTCTCCGTCTCTTCTTTCTTGTATAAAATATATTGATTTTGGTGGAACAAATTCAAACTGTTATAATGTTATTTATCAACTTCTTTTATTTTTTCATCATAATCAACAAGTTCTTTGTTTTTCTAATCTTAAATTTTTGAAAAAATGTCGAAAAATCAATTATGATTTGAAAGCAAATTTAATCTAATTCGAAAAATAGAATAAATAGATAAAATTCGAGAGTCTTTTATTTTTAGAAATCTTCTTTAACAGGTGTTTAGATTACCTGTCGAACATAGGCTTATCGAAACTGGAACTAATTTTTTTTTTTGACCGACTACCAGAATCAAGATTAGGAATTAGAGAGAAATCTACATTTAAATGAAATGTGGTGTTACTCTATGCTATTCTGAATAAATTTCTTTATGAAAACCTCAACGATATAATGGACATATCACATTTATCTGGTCCAGGTAACAGCAAGATAAGTTTTATCAATTGTTTCTTATTTACTGATGAGAAAAAAGTTGAAAAAAAATCACGTATGAATGCCTTCTTATTCTAACCCGCATGTTTTTCCTAGAGTTTACGTACATTTTGTAAAATGTGTTGGAACGTGCGTTTTTTTATTAAAAACGCAAACAATCAGTTCGAGAATACTTTCTTCTTATAACTAAATTTCGACACTCATATGCTTATACTCGTGTTACTATAGTTATAGTCTTAGCCGTACACTTCTTTAGATAAAGTTTATGCAAAGTTGAGATCCACACATATCGCTTTTTAATTGATCAACATAAAAAAAGTAAGACTTCTTTGATAATTTTATCCAATGGATATATTTAATAAAACAACGTTGTCTAGTCTCGATTGAACTGCATTATGATATGACATTATAATTTCAGCAATTAGAGATCGAAAAAATAGATAAGGAAAAAAAATAGACGAGGTTCAGTATCTCACACTTCTAGCAATAGTGAAATAAGTTTGTTTCATTTGTTATACAAGTTTCATTCAATCACTATAACTTTCATGGATTTGAATAGTATCAAACAGTGTATCACTAGATCACGTAAATGTAAAATAACAAATAAAGATGTGCTTTGGAACGCTATTTCGAACGAATTTCTTTTTTGCAGATATTTCCAACAATTTATAAACGCTAACGAGAGGATCTTTCCAGATTCTTCATTCTAATTGCAATGATTATTTTGCCTGTGGATATTACATCTTGATTTAGTGATAAATCTCAACATGACTGAATTTCTATTGAGAATTGATGGAGTTAGCGAGTTTGTAAGATGGCTTTTTCCAAATAGCTCTCCATGACAATATCTTCACAAGAAACTCATATTTTCGGATTTCATCTTTGAACTGCTCCTACGTAAGTGAATCACATATCCAACATTAAATATACAGTTTCAGAATTTGAGATTCTATGTATTCGAATTAAGACGTTTTTGAACAGTAAATATTTTTAAAAGAGTATTTCATCTCGGAACTATGATTGTGCCGCAAACCTGAGATATCAAGTAAGATCTCTGAAAATAAAAATAAATTATATGTACGAGAGTAGTAGATTAGATATTCTATTTACCATGTTTTTTTTTCGTTGATTTAAATAGTTGATACATCAATTTTTTTCTGATAAATATCAATTAATACACATTCGACTCAATATTTCTGATGATAATTCGTCTATTAATATTCACCAATGTTTAATGCCATATTCTATTCCTTTATCAAGTGAAATAACTGATCAAGTTCAATTCTGTTGTTTGACACTTCGTTATTTATATATTTGTCTTAAATATACATGCTTTCTTGAACATTTTATTGAATATATACTCAACATTGAACGATTGTCAATTGCTTTTTAACAATTGATGTATTTTGAACTACAATTCAAGTCAGATATTGAAACATTAACAAAATCAAATGGAAACTGATTTGAAAAGTCGAGATGAATTCATTATGATTAACTTTTCATCTTTATTGCAAAATAAATTTTTCTCTTAGTAAGTTTGATATTTCTTCTGTACTCTCTCTAAACACAAGTTCCTCTATTGTGTTTTTGCATTGAAAACAAGTACAAATCTTAAACTATTTTCTTTTTCTAGTCTTTTTTTACAGAACATTAAATTAACAAATTCCGCTAGCATTCAGTTTGCAACGTTATCGTACTCTTTAAGCAGATCACTTTAGGTTGACTCTTTGACCTTCTTATATGAAGAAAAGCTAAGATTCTCATGTGATAGTAAACGGTGTACACTTAGTTTCAGTAGCTAGTTTTCTTATTGACAGCTATTTTTTGAAGAGCAGATGCCATTTGATCTTTTAGACAGTCAGTTTTGTTTGAACTGAGCCTGAACGACCGGAAACAGGGTAACAACTCTATAGAGACAGTGTTGTTGATCATTTTTTGTTTAGAATTTAATTGTTTTTAATGAAACTATCGCGGATAAATCATGATAAAATTTTGCTGATCCATAAAAATTTTCATATTTCATTTTTACACCTTTTTTTGTACATCCATAATCTTCACTTTTTCAACATATTTGTAAAATAATCTTTGGTTCCAATCTTGTATGATTTTATAGAGAATTTCAAACGCAATCTTTTGATTAGAGTGATAGTGTGTGTGTACTTTGATATTCACTGCATTCTCGCCTACGCCCACATCCTCAACTTCAGAGAAAATTGATTTCTAATAGGCACAATTTATTCAAAGAGTGGTTTTCTTGTGTCTTTTTGTTTTTCTACTAACTCTAGGTACCAAAATTGCATTATTTGACTTTAAAAGTTTTCGCCCATAATGATTTCGAATTCGCCTATATGAAACGGATACGTAATAATTTAAGTCACATCCAAAAATTTAGACTTCATCTTCATATGTAAATTATTGTCGAGGAACATTGAAAAAATAATAATTTCTTTTGAAATTTCATCAATTTTGAATTTATGAATGAATTACAGTAAGATAATCTGTTCTACAAGAATATATATAACTTTTTAATATGATTTTTTTCTTTTAGTTTTGAGACAAATATTTTTATTTGACTACATATTCAAGATCTTTCAATTGGTTTGCATCCAACTCTTTACGTACTTATTTCTTGAGCTACTAAATGAAATATATCCTAATATTTCTCATATTAAATTTTATACAGGTTAAGATTTTATTCTTTGCCGATTTATGAAAGAAAAGAACAGTTTCTAAGAAAAACATACGAAAACAGAGAAAAAAGCTGTTTTTCTGATGAATCTAGGTCATAGTTTCTTTTTAAGGCTTGAAATAGCCTACATTTGTCACTGCTCATTATAATAATTACATGATTTTGTCGGAAAAGCTTTTAACAATTATGAAATGTCAGTCGAAAATTATAAATCACAGTTAATGGACTAAACAGATTTGCATCCTTTTTAATGTCCAGCTGAATATTTTTATCAAAAGGAGATGAACGAAAAAATAAATAAAAACATTTAGTACAATTCATTCTGACCCATCCATTATTGTAACATAATTTTTGTTTCTATTTTTCAGGAGTTCTTTCAGATTGTGTTTTATAGAAAAAAAGGAACAGTATGATTATGTGCTTAGCGAAAAGAACAATCACATCCTACAAAATATTTCCAACAATATATACCTTATATGCAATTAAATTCACGAAAGATTTTAGAAAAATTTGTATTTTATTATGAGAAAATATATTCATTGTTTTTTTTATTATATAGAATGTTATAGAGATGTTGATAGTGATATTCAACTTCGAAATGTGACAAGACTTGATTTGGAGTTTTGCTTATATCATATGATTCATATGTATTAAAATATTTTACCTTGATTAATATTATCTTACACATAAATGTTAACTGTTCGAAATATATTTGTTCAATGCATGCTTATATAAAAATTGTATGCATGAATTTTAATAAACAGTTCTTAATTTTTTTTCAAGAATAATAACTCATACCAAATGAATTTTATTATTAGGATTATGATTTTCTTCAAACATAATACAAAACTATTCAATGCACGCTGAGCATAGAATAAGTAATATCAAATTTTGGTTAGATCGATTCATCGTATCTCACTGACTACTCTTATTTTCATCGAATTCGTTGTACTCCATAGATTTTCTATCAATAAAAAAAACAGAAGTCTTTGCCGTGAAGTCAAGGAATGTCAAACTGAAAAACTTCATCAGTTTTTAGTCCTAAGGATGATACAATAGAATTCACACCTACTCTTTATGATTTTCTTCTACATTGCTGGTCTCAAACATACCGTTTATGATTCTCAAACTCAACATTTATGCTCCTGACCATAAGTATAATCTCACCATAATTAACTTACACACTTTAAAGTATAGATATCGAAGTTGAGTATGACTGTTACTGACTTTTGACATTTTCTCCATTTTAACCTACAGCTCACATGCATATAAAAATAGAATCGGAATGTTTTTGAGATTCGAAAGTTGAAACTTAAATTGATTATTGTTGCTAAATGAGTTCTTTGGTAAATCCTAGGAGAATCAATTCATATTCATATTACCGTACGATCATGTTGAAAGATCTTATATATCATTTCTGAAACGGAGGATACGACTATCCATTGAAAAAGCATTTCGAAAGCTATGATAAAATAAACTATCAGAATCTTATCAAGAGTCGTCTCTGTCTTCATTCCAACACATATGTATTGGGCGAAAATCAACTGTAATGAAATATTTTTTTTATTTTCATGAAATAGATTTAATATTCTTTGTAAAAATCAAACGAATAATTATGTTATATAAAGTATCACTTATATTTATTTATTTTGTCTTTCGAAAATATTTTTTAGAATAGGTTTTTATTTTTTTACTTGAAATATATAAATAAATTAACTTACAAAAAGAAATTAATCTTTTTAGAAAGTTGTTAGTACAATCAATGAACCTAAATACAGTACGTACAACAGTATTTGCTCATTTCATTTCAACGCCAGTTCAATTTAAGTATCTATTACATTTGTTATCTTACTTTAAATTTAGCAAAAAATAGTTTTCTTTTCATAATTGATTTGGACACATGGATTATTGAAAACTGATCATCATGTATATGTTTTCAAGAACAAAAATGAAATAAAGCCTTGCTATTCTTATTTGTTGATAAGTAAAAATAGGGAAGATGATGAGAAATATCATTCTAAAATACAAAAAATTAAAAGCAAAAAGAATAATTAGAAAATAACTATAGTATTTTAGTGAAGACTTTGATATTATGTAAAGAATAATAAAAAAAGTTTTAAATAATTTTCATCTTTATATTAGTTATTCGTTATATCGTAGGTTTGCATCGAGCTGAACCTAGACTGAACAGTTTAGACTTGGTCGGGTTTGAACTTTGTTAGACTTAGCATTAGTTTGACTTGGGTTCAGTCAGATCCTAAATGAGCTTGACCGAGATTGAATAGCTCGAGCTTTGTAGACGCCTAGTTTCATTCTATTTCAATGAAAGTATCAAACTATTCGAGGCAATGAATTCTAGAGAATTTCTAATTGTCTTTTATTGTTTATTGAACTCTGTTCAATGTGGTGAATTCAGTATTCCTAGTTGTCATTATGGCTCTAATGACTCGATTTACGTTGGAAAGAATCTTGTATCTTTTCTCTGTACTCATATGCCTCATTTACAAACTTTGCATCGTTAACGATCAGATGATTTTCTTTGGACATTTAGTAAGTGTATTTTCGAAAGAAACTATGTAGATATGTATAATTTTTACTATTTAGAATGAGCTACTGCCTGCAAGTCTCTAATATAATAATAAATTTTTATCAATTTTAGAATTTATATATATCTCGTTTTGGGGAACTCCCATATATTCTTAAAGAGAATGCTAAGTATAATTGGCAAGTCGAAGTTTTTCAGCTACCGCATCCTCTCCAAAAAAAAGAACAAATTTCTGTTCCACGTCCAGAAATAAATTAGATA
>CAJNOP010003967.1:0-11534 GCA_905250075.1 Rotaria sp. Silwood1 | reverse complement strand
TTTAGAAAACCTATCGAATAATTCTAATTTCCAAATCTATAAAAAAAGATGTACTGAAGGAAATAGACACCAGTTTCTTTGTAGTCGTTCCAAACAATGAGTTTAAGAGAGATAATCGATGTGAAGCTAGCACAACACGACGAATTACCACGACGAGACAAAAAAGTCTATTGCTCCAATGAATCACCAATCATAAAATTCAAAAACGAAAAACATCACAGTGAAGGACAACAATATGGCCATGGCGGCCTTAGCAACAAAAATCAGTGTGAAGCTAGCACGACGAAAAAAAGCACGCAATTTTGACAAAAAATCAATTTGTACACCAGACCGTCCATTACCCGGACATGTGCTACATATGATCTTGTAGAGAATTTAATTCTCTACAAGATGCTATATTCATCATAGCGAGAATCGATTTTTAACGGGGAGTCAAAAAGGAAAAAAAGATCCGACCCCACTCTGATACAATGATTTGCGATATTGGGACGGGCTCTAGTCTAGTTGATATCCATTGCAAAAAAAGGATGAATATACCATTCGATAGAGAATTTAATTCTCTACAAGATGGTATATTCATCATAGAGAGAATCGATTTTTAACGGGGGGTCAAAAAGGAAAAAAAGATCCGACCCCACTCTGATGCAATGGTTTGCGATATGGGTGTGGGTGTGGGTGTGCGTGTGTAGGTGTGGGTGTGTGGGTGTGGTGTGGGTATGGGTGTGGGTGTGGGTGTGGGTGTGGGTGGGTGTGGGTGTGAGTATTAATTATTTGCTTCCAGACCCACACCCACACTCACACCCACTCACACCCACACCCACATCCACACCCACATCCACACCCACACCCACACCCACCCACACCCACACCCACACCCACACCCGCACCCACACCCACCCACCCACACCCACACCCACACCCACCCACATCCACACCCACCCACATCCACACCCACACACATCCACACCCTAGGGACCCTCTTTCATATAGCCCGAACGATACCCTGCTTTGTCCTTTTAATAGTAGAGTGAATTTTTTCTGTAGCTCATATAAAACAACGTTTTCTATCAACCACCAAAGAATTCGCTCTACTATTGTAAGGACAAAACATGGTATCATTCGGGCTATGTGAAAGAGGGTCCCTATAAACCCCGCAATCGGCCCGAACAACACTATTTTGTTGTTACAATAGTGGAGAAAACCTTCCTTCTGGTGCCGATATTAGTAACAGTAATAATTGTATATCTCTGCTCAGGAGGCCTGGGAAACTAAACCTTTGTAGGGTATTTAATAACACACTGAGGTCTATCGTTTGGGCATATACTCGATTCAAAAGCGAGGAGACAGTTGGGGATGTTCCCTCGTCAGCCTCTTACACAACACACGACTTGCTAACAGGCCGTCTGTCCTCGGTGAGCTGTCCCAATCCTATTCATCTCGCAATGGCATCGTTTATTTATTTTTATTTCACTTTCTACCAGAGAAAGGCTAATAGGGTTTCAAAATCCGATTTCTGTCCACAGTTACCATGAAGCCGTAAAAAATTGGCAAAAATTCGGATATTTTGGGAGTGGGTGTGGCTGTGGCTGTGGGGTGTGGGTGTGGGTGTGGGTATGGGCGTGGGTATAGGTGTGGGGTGTGGGTATGTGTGAAGAGAGGATAAAAACCCACGCCCACAGCAACACCCACACCCCACTCACACCCACACCCACAACAGCATAACGCAGACATTGTCATTGTTTATTAAGTTGTTGTCTATTATTTGATTTTCTCGACAACAGTTTGCGCCTATTTGCTATTCAAATATATCATGAATCTGCTGATATTTATGGAGCGATTAATATGTGATGCAATCTCCTTACATTATTCTAATTAACTGACGTTTAGATAATCTCTACTAAATGATATACGGTTGCAGGAGTTCTGCATTAAATGGTTCATCATTTGCTCGAGGCATTTGATCATTTGTATCAATCCCCATCTCAGTATCCATTCGCTGTTGGAAAGCTTGAATCAATGCGAAACATTGCTGACGAGCAGCCCAAATGCTCTCGTCTGCTTCGCGTACACGATTAAGTTGGTGGAAAATATGAGCTCGTTGAGAATGGTATAGAATGGCTGCATGTCGAAGATATTCATAAAGATAAGTTTCGTGGAAAAAAAAACGAACTTGTCTTGATAACATGTTTTGAACATGGAAAGAACTATGAAGTTGATTAGAAAAGATGTACAAAAACACGTTGTTAAGGTGTTGAAGGTCTGAAAGCATTGTACGATAATTATTGTCAGAAAGAAAAAGTGATATTTCTAACGTGTTATTAGAACGAATGTACTGAAGACAATTAATCCTGTCTGTAAAACGAATAAATCCATCGCTGAACATTTCTGATGTGACGCTATATTGATGATCAGAGTCCAAAAGTACAATCATTCGCTCATTGTTTATACCAAGAATGAATGATGCACAGCATTGTCGTCCTCGAACAAGAAATCTTCTGACTGGATAGGTGAAGCGGGACGAGCTCATCCATTTGATCATTTGACGAATCAGAACGATAACACATAGAATAAGAACAATGAATGTAGATAGTCCAATTATTACGGTCACAATTCCAAATAAGATAACAACTAAAAAAACAAGACAGAGATGGAACCGGTCCACTTTTTTCCAGACCGGTATCGGTACCGGTCTGAAAATTTTGGACCGGACCGGACCGGACCGGACCGGTCGGTACACCGGTTTGACCGGTCCAAACCGGTCTAAACCGGTCTACCGATTCAAACCGATCTACTGGTAGTGACCGGGATACTGATGATACCGCAGTTTATCAGGAAAACCTCGCCTATCGACAAAATATCGATCTACAGACAACAGGCTGAACCTTCAAATGAAATCTTCTTGTGCAGTGAACTCTCTTGTGGTTTACCTTCGTACCTTGAATACAATCATAGAGCAGGAAAGTGAAAAATATAGACCAGTATAGATCGGTTTAGACCGGTGAGACTGGTTGGAAGCGGTAGACCGGTAGATCGGTAGATCCAAAATCCAGACCAGTACCGGGCCGGCCGATTACCGGTACCGGTTGCATCTCTGAAACAAGATCAACGACTGACAATTTAAAGTCTTGTTAGTCGACAGTAATTCCTGCTATTGATTGCTTAGAAATGTGCTAATTAGCCCAATATGAAAGAAGCATGAAGCACGATTTTTTTGACTGTATTCTATTTCTGGTACTTACACAATGCAATGAACTTGGTGAGTTCAAATGGGAAAGTGTAAGTGATGCTGGAGAACGAGTGCAATGAGCCACTCCCTTTTGGTTCGAAGTGTCTTTTTTGCAAGCGTTGAAAATAGGTTGTATCTTGATCATTAGCTGCCAAATTTGTCGATAAAGGTGGAGGTGGTTTTGTCAAATTCGTCGATAAAGGCCGAGGTGATTTTGGCCATCGTGCCAACAAAGGTGGAGATGGTTTTGCCAACAAAGGTGGAGGTGGTTTTGCCAAATGTGCCGCGAAAGGCAGAGGTAATTTTGCCCGATTTGTCCAGAAAGGCTGGCCTGGTTTTGCCATTGGACGAGGTCTTACGGAGATGAGAGTATGCTGTATTGCTTCGACTATTCCAATCAACCATGCAAAATGAAGCATTAAATCAAAAATATATATATACCTGATAATGTTGGGATTTGTCGGGAGCGAGATAACCATAAATACTGGATACTGACAATTGATAAACCCATCAATATGGTAACTATTGTAATGATGAGCCACTTTTTCAAGATGAACAACAGGTATTTTTGTTTCACATTCAAACAGAAAGTACGTGTCTGTTGGACAATATTGTACCATTTTGCTGAAAACAAACTTGCTTTTTTAGTTTCAATGTAGGCGCTCGAATCTCTAAGTGAATATAGAAACGAGAAATTATAAACAAATTACGGTTACTGTCTATTTTAAGAATAAAATGCGCACGAAAGAACATTAGATATTTCTGTGCCGACATGTAGGCCGTCATATCGAAATATTTAATACTGTTTCGTGTAGATTCTATAAAAGAAAGACATTAGTAAATTATTACTTAGCTCGTTGAAGAAGACTTGAGCGAAACTCCTTGATGTTCGTTCTTTTTGCGAAATCATAATATATGTCATGTAAAAGATGAGATGTATCAAGAATATCCTATTGGTAGAGAAATTTGGATTGCTATCAATAATTTATTTGCATCGGATATAAATTCATAGTAAGTTTTATCAAATTAAACGTTATTCTGACTCACCTCATCGATAGAAAAGTCAATCATCACCGACTGTTGTTGTCCACGAACTGTTGAATCCGTAGTAATTGAATCCAATGATTTCTCCATTGCTAAGTATTGTGAGTGTCCGTACAAATCACTTTTAATCGGACTTTGAATGTACTACACACTAAATTAAAATGCGTCGTGTTTATGTGTCGTGAATTATTGTGTCGTGCACTCCAGCAGAAAAATATGTCGTGCACAGAATGTGTCGCATACGAATTTTTCGCGTTCTGTCTGCTAACTAGTCGTTCACCCTTTTATTATGCAGACATGACGATATATAAACAACGTGGTTGAACGTAAGAAAGATGAATTTTCAAAATATTCTTTTTTTTTCTAAATTATTTCTCGATAGTCTTTGTCGAGAAAATGCCAATCTCGATTCATCATCGAGAAAGGACTACATTGGAGTCGTCTGATGCAAATCAGATCAACTCGAAGCAGGACAGCTCTCAGGATCTAACCTGCTTGAGTTTTCACCATAGAAATAATTCAATGGAATTATATTGAACAGAAAAAAAATTGAAATAATTATGCTTTTCGAAAAGAACCAATAGAAAATGTGTCGCATGTGTCGTACAAAATGTGTCGCAGTCTCGCTGGAGAAAATGTGTCGCAGTGAGCTCCTTGTGTCGTACTACAATGTGTCGTACAATGTGTCGCAAATCGCGACACATGCGACACATTTTTATTTAGTGTGTAGTATTGAACGCCGCTGTTTTGAGGAATTTGTGTTATTAAATACGAAGTACTCCTTCTTCGCCACTTAAATCTACGAAATAGTTATATTTAACATATCCCTCATGTTTACCTACAAAAGGTTACACTATATTTTTCTCGGAATTTCGAATAGGATAGAGGCAATGTCCCTAAAGCAAGCGCATTTTGCATGTCTCTATCTATTATCGATTGTATATTCGTCATTTTACATTCTATAATATTAATTTTTATTCTACCTGGAAGATATCAATTCTTGTTTGTTCTGGTACAAAAACAGGATTCGTTGCTGGTAAATAATTAAGCATTGGGGTAGAAAATTAAAAAAAACTAGGGACATTCGTTTAATATGCCATTTCTATAAAGGAAATACACTAGTGTAAGATGCAGAAAAGGAAAAGGAAAATAAATAAAAATATTTACTAGATTTCCTTTCTAGATTTCAGTGAGAAGGTTTATAACTGACAACGTTCTATTAACTATTTTCGACTCTAGTGTATTCTGTCAGTTTAGCTCAACCGATGCTTGTTTTAATTTTTAAGTGACTTTCGAAGAAATATGCAACGCATTCGCTTCATTTATAATAGCAATAAAAGGAATGACAACCAAAAAATGTACTAGGGTGAATACATTAGTTGTCTTGCACGGAAATTCAGCGCCTTTCAGTGCTTTACTCACCTGCCATTTACCAAATTTTTGCAAGTTTTCTTCACTTGTGTAACAAATCCTTTCTATCTTAAGCCTGTCGTGTACTACCTAAACAATCGAAAGAACTGATGACTGTTATCAGAGAGTTGCTTTGATGCTGATCGTTGTCTCGTTAATGACGTATGATGTAAAAGTTTTCGAATAATATGGTGAAAGCGAAAACATATTTATTAAAGCTATAGAAATCAGCTTTTTTTATTGGATACATGGCTTAGTCTATCCTTTATTTGCACTATTAATTTGAGTTTTTTTGATTGCTCATTTGCTGTCAAAATGATTGGTCTTCATAAACGTTCGTTTTCTATGCTTGGACAAAAAAAAATAACGAGGACAAATAATAAATGGCTACATTTTGCATCTCAAATTTTTAGGTCAAAATTCGTTTTATTAGAAAAAAATATACCACAAGATGCAGCATGAAAAGCTCTACAATATACAAGGTAAAGCTTATTTTAATTGTGTGCTTCTTCTTTTCGAAGAAACAAAATTTCATGCAACCAATTTGCGGCTTTAAGAAGTAGATCATATTTTGCTACATGAGTTATTTCTTTTCATAGCATCGAAAATTGGTTGCATGAAATTTTGTTTCTTCGAAAAGAAGAAGCACACAATTAAAATAAGCTTTACCTTGTATATTGTAGAGCTTTTCATGCTGCATCTTGTGGTATATTTTTTTCTAATAAAACGAATTTTGACCTAAAAATTTGAGATGCAAAATGTAGCCATTTATTATTTGGAAGTGACTATGTACACATATGTGTACATAGCTCGTCGGCTATGTACACTTGTGTGTACATAGCCAAGTGGCTATGTACACACAAGTGTATATAGCTGGCTGACTATATACACATATGTGTATATAGCCCTTTGGCTATGTACACACATGTAGATATAACCAATATATTAGTAAATATGAAGTCATATTATAATATTATATGTATTTGTTGATTAATATAAATTAATTATCTAAGTTTTTTCATAGTTTTATTAATTCTTTATTACATACGAATAAAGTATAAATCATATAGAAAAAAAATCAAGTCAAATAAAGATCAATAATTCAGCAGCATTTCTGGTGCTTTCTCTGTTTGGTTTTAAACGAAACAGTTGAATTTCATTATTTTAAATAGAATACTTGATAACCATCTAGTGTTAGCGCTTATCTTTCCTCTTCATTATATCATATTTTTTTGTCGATAGCTTATATAAAGAAAAATTTTATATCTTCTTTTCTTAGTTGATTGGTTTAAAAATAGGAAACTGAAAAATAGAAAAAGTCAAATAACTTGACATCTGAGAACATAACCTTTATTAAGATAGATTGATTAATCTTTACTTTAATCTTTTTCTCTATCGAGCTAATTCATATTTTTTCAAATGAAATGAAATGAATTGATAATTGTTATAATAAAATGGACCGATTTCATATAACCTCATTTATAGTATTAAATAAATCCTCTTATATTATTAAAAAGTCTATCATAATCATTCTCAATGTCTGTTACAGAAAGGTATATATTGCTATTATAGTTAAATCTAAGTATATTGTTTCGTGCTTATCGTAATTCTTCAACCAGAAAAATAAAGCAAGATAATTATTCTCTCTTTAAAAAGCAGTTTGATAGTTGGGCACATTTTGAGAAAGAATTTAAAAATTGGTGCATTAACTGTTATCAACCAACGAATATAAAACGTTCTTCAATGAAATATAATGAAAAAATCACGAGAGAATTATTTAACTATGTTCAGTACCAAAATGTAATGTATGTATGTCATCATAGATGTCCTGTTCGAAGACATATAAAAGATGAATTAAGACCAAACCAAGAATCGGCTCGATTATATTGTGAATTTATTCTCTTTCTCGTAGAGAAGAGTCTTGTGAGAATAAATTGCTTGTTTGCTTGCTTGTATGTCCGCACTTCAGTGATTGGTCCAAAAGAAGGTGAAGACAAAAAGGATTATTTTCCATAAAGCTTGACCAAAAGGTAATCGAGGATGATGAGTTCGGATCTGAGGTTAGTTTTAACTAACTATTGATTATTAATTAATTAATAATTAATATTTTTAATAAAACTTGACCAAAGGGTAATCGAGGATGAGGAGTTCGAATCTAAGACTAGTTTTAACTGATTATTAATTAATTATTAACTATTCATTAATTATTAATGTTTTCTATAAAACTTGGCCAAAGTTTATTGAAGATGGGGAATCCAAATCTGAGCTCAGTTTTTGCTAACTTATTACTAATGAATTATTAGCTAAGTATTAATTAATTATAAATTATTATTATTTTTCGTAAAACTTCACTGCGGGTTATTGAAGGTAAAGAATTCAAATCAGATATCAGTTTTAATTAATTAATTAATAATTAGTTATTAACTAATTATTAATCATTATTATTTTAAATAAAAATTCACCATAGGTAATCAACGATGAAGAGTCTAAATCTGTGATCCGTTTCCATTAATTAGCTATTAATTAATTAATAGTTATTAGTTTATTGTATAAAGCTTCATCAAAAGTAATCAAGAACGGGTGATTTGATTACGGGCTCCATTGGAATGATTCAATGATTTAGAGAGCAGGGATATGAGTGAGCCAGAGATGAATAACATATGTATATTAAATGAATAATTTGCTGATAATAAGAAAGTAGTTCTTCTACGAGAAAGAGCTAAGCGAGTCCATAGACGAGCGTTACTTGTTTTAAAATGCTATACGGAATTAAATAAAATTGTTTTTATGAAAACTCAAAATTTAACTCATAACGATCCAAAAATGAGGAAGTTTATAAGAATTATTCAGTTTAAACAGATAAAGCATTAGAGATAGAGATGTTCCATCTTTAATGTTTTATGATCAAATATCTTTTACGTGATCATTATGTTAAATGTATTGAAAATAATGAAATTTAATTGTTTCGTTTAAAACCAAAGAGAGAAAGCACTGGATATGCTGTTGAGTTGTTGATCTTTATTTGACTTATACTTTATTTGTATGTAATAAAGAATTAATAAAATTATGAAAAAGCTTAAATATTTAATATATATTAATCAACAAAAACATATAATATTATAATATGACTTCATATTTACTAATATATTGGTTATATCTACCTGTGTGTACATAGCCAAAGGGCTATATACACATATGTGTATATAGTCAGTCAGCTATATACACTCGTGTGTACATAGCCACTTGGCTATGTACACATATGTGTACATAGTCACTTCCCATAAAAAAAGTGCATATTTACTTACGAAGAAAATGTTTTGCTCTGTCTTTCAATGTGCTTTAACTGTTACTTATATTCACAGTGATGTTGTAAGCATTGTGCAATATTGATTTTCTTCGATCATGAGTCACTATGGATGACGTCATGGAGAAAAATAATTAATAAGAAAAAACATGATTCATTCGTCTAGAGCATATTAATATAAATGAAATGATAAATTATGCGAATGAATACTCAGTTTAATTGGTTCATAATCTGCAAATTATATCGCAGAAAATAAAATGAAGTGTATCATACGTATATGCCATGAACGCTAAATTTTAAGCACTGATTTGAGTAGATTTTAGCGAACAGAATGTCAAAAGTAATATATCGATTCTGCGGAGGTATTTCTGATCCGAATATGATTTGAGATTTTCCTAAAGAGTTGAAAGTTAACTTACGATCAAAAAGTGATTTCTAATTTTTCTGTCTTTTTGAAATTTCTGACTTCATGTGTCTAGGAGTTGGTAGTCATAGTCTATAGCATAACCATGATTGTTAACTACCTTGTACTATATAGTTTACCTTAAAAGCAGAACGAATCATGCCTGAGTTTCGCTTAGAACTATGTGAAAGGTCATGTTAAACCTTTTTCATGTTTGGTTTTCTGCTTTCCCAATACATGACAGATCTAATGATGAGTGTTTACATTAATAAATAAGAAAGAACTAGTTACAAAATTTGGATACTAGTATAACAATTTTACTATCATGAGTCATGTTTTACAATTGATATACATTAATTTGAATGATTATATTTCCTTTTAAATATTCTTTCGATCGATAAACAAAACAAATGTCAATTCAATTATTTTATTCATTTATTTAAAAAAAAAACACTTTTTTTTTTCTTTTTTTTTTGATATTTACTAAAACGCACTACTTATGGTTATGATTTAGTCCAAAACAAATGAATGTTTACTTCTTGAGTTGTCTAAGCATTTACGTTGTCTGTGCAAAGCATAAGTAAACAAATATTTTATACAAATCCAATATTAAATTACATTAGAAGGACAAAATCATAAAAATATTTACACGAATAGATATATACCTGAACGGTGTTTATGAATATTGTCAAATAAGTTTTTTTCTTATAATTCATTCAAATTCTTATTGGCATTCTTATGATGTGTTTATTATCAGTATCATTCAATATAGGGTGTGGGTGTGCGTTGTGAACAAGGAGAAGACTCACACCCATACACTCACCCACACCCACACCTCACACCCACACACCAACACTCGCACATCTTCACCCACACCCTCTCTTTTTGTGTTTAAAAATGGTGTGTTGAACACATTGAAAGCTTGGCATTTCTTGTTTTTGAATAAAAGTGAAAAAATGATAAACGCACTTCTATTATGAGTATTATCATGTATCAGCTCAGTATTTAGCTATTACTTCATTCTAAACTTCCAAGTTAATATAACGATCTTTACCAACGCTCAATACAGCACCTTACACTACTTTTTTGTTGATTATGATCTACATTACTGTAAAGTGAAACTTACAAAGATGTTCCTGTTGTTAGTTAGGAAGACTTGATGTAGTCAGGCTCAATTAAAACTTTTATTGGGTCACTAACAAGGATGTGGGTGTCCTTAGTGAAGAGACCTACACCCACCCACCACACCCACCATACCCTGAGAGCATAGCAAGACATGTTTTTCATTTTAAATGCTAACGCACGTGCTACTGTGAATAAAGAAAAGCAATAAAAAAGGGCACTAGTACAATTCGTTGCACGACAATTCATCACAATCGATTCGTTGCATATAAACGAGAGGATATATTAATTGAACTAAGTGATTTAGTTTAGTATGTTATTTAATTAATCAATCCTAAAAATGTTTTCCATCGGAGTCTAATAACTCTTTGTTGATAATAATTTTTTTTGCAAAAAATGATATGAGAGCGTGGGTGGGTGTAGGTCTCATCACTAAAGACACCCACATCCACACCCATAGCCACAGTCACAGCTACCCCAACAACCACACACCCACAGTCACAGCCACACCCAGCTCGTGGCGCCGCCACCAATAATCGTCTGCTTTATTTTTCATAGAGAGTAAGTAAATAAATCGAGATATAATCATTTTCATAAGAAGTAATTGTTGAATTCAATGCTTATCTAAATGTCTTTATATGTTTGTATCTATATGTTGATGTACAATTTTCGTATAGTGGTTATCTACAGTAGACTATTCTTTGTTTCTCATAGTCGCAACTAGTATAGATTTTACCGATTGAGATTCAAAACATTTTCTCTTGACTACTAACTCGTCATTATAATCTGAATTACAAAATTAGTATATAAATATACTTCAGACAGTATTTATTTAATTGAAATGAATAATCTTTGTATTGAAATAAATCAGAAAAAAAAGAAGAAAGAACACTGTTTCTTTTTGTTGAAATAATTAGAGAATCAGAGTGGATTTTCAAAGATAAACTAAATCTAATAAGACGTACCGAAATTTGCGTGAAAAAATTTTAATCTATAGATGAAATCAAAAATTCATTTTTTTTTTT
>CAJNOP010003966.1:0-11538 GCA_905250075.1 Rotaria sp. Silwood1 | reverse complement strand
TATATACAAATTTTTACATCTATTTCAGCAAGTTTTTATTCAAAAATATATTTATTTATTTAGACTTAGAGATCTTTATTTCAAGATAAAATGAATATCTGCTTCATATTTCGATAGTGTTTTTTTTTTATTAAAAAAGCTTGAGAATATAGAATTTTTATTGTTAAATCATTACTTTTATTTCTGCTACAAAACATTTCATTCAATAAAAAAATGAAACTATGTAAACTTTATGATGAAAAAAGTTTTTAAAGATCTAATATTCGTGAAAGGGAAACAACATTTTTAAACTTAACACATTTTATTGCTAAAACTGATGCATAATATAATAATATAAGATTCAAGTATGAACAGTACGGATCAGATTGGAATGTAGCATACAAATTCGACGTTTAAAAAAAAATTATATTTTAATAAAATAAATAATTACATATTTACATCTTTCTTCTTTATGAAGCAATATCAAACAAATATTTAGGATCATCAAGAAAAACACAGTTAGAATATGTGACAGGCATAATTAACTTATACTTTTTTTCCAAATCGAACAAAGTCAAATCGTATGAAGTTCTCGCATTTTCCCTAATATATTCGGATGTCTTCGTAGAAAAAATGATTGTTTATATACTGGATGATATTAGTACTTCTACTAAATAAGAAATAATTATGGGCAATATAAATGTTTCAATTCTTTATTCACACCTCGAGCCATATTTGTCGTAAAAGATAGGTTCGTTCGACTATTTCTGTTGCATATTAATTATTCAAAGTACAAGTTCAAATAGATTTGTAAATATGTAGAGATTAAAAACGATTCGTGTCTAGTTCGATGTCTGAAATATTGTTGAAGATATTATCTAAAGACTAATATTGTGTTCGGCTATCTATTATTATTATTATTAGTATTCATGAAACATTAATAGGAATGTGTCATGGCTAATAACATTCTGAATAATAACCTCATTGTCACATGGGTTTAAGAAAATGGTATTTTATTTTTACTTTTTTTCAAATTTACTTTTTCTTTACTCCGAGAAGGTGGGAACTGACATTTTCAAGATAGAATTTTTATTTGATACTACAATGTTAGCTGATAATCAGGCAAGAAACGAGGGTGTGGATGTGAGCGTGTCTTCTTATTACCAACATCTACACACATACCCTTTTCAAAAATTTGATACTTCGACTAATTCGAAAGTTTTATAATTTCATAAGCAATAGGTCCAGTTTATGGATGTGCTTCGCACTGAGCCAGCACTACCGGCTTAGCCTATGTGCCATCTAGTTTCAGAAATAGAAGTAATCAAAAAAATCTGAAACTTTCACAATAATCTATTCTCATTAAAGCCTGTCTCTGTGCAAAGTTTCGAGTCAAAAGTCGAAACATATAATTTTTCTGGTGTTTCTGAGAAAGACCACGGCATTCTGCTAAAAAATAGAATATCTCGTCAGCAATAAGCTATTAACCTGAACTCTTGTCAGGATATTCAAAGGTCATCAGAACTTACATAATGTACATGGTCCTAGCTCACAACCGATTTGACACTTGGAAATATTCTTCTTTAAGTTTTTCTTTTTATAACAATTGAAAATTTTGTATGATGTCTTCAAAAAAAGCAGCACTCAACTTCCAAAATATTAATCAAATACCAAATGTTTTTTAGGATGGTAGCTGTGACATGCACTTGGATTAAGGACATTTAAATAAAGTTTCGCTCTTTTTCTTCGATAAATAGTTGCCATGTTTCGATACCGACGAACAAAATTTTCAAAAACTTGCCTTTAATAACTAATTCAAATGTATATATATATGCATTAGAGAACTACAGAGATAAGTTCAACAATTATTTCCTCGTGTTTATATTGCTAGTTTGCATATGATATGTAAAGATTCATATCCATATGAGATTATGCTCTTGTCTTTTTTTCCTCTCATTCCCTGTTCATTATACTTGTTTCTCTATCATAGTACATAGTTATGTATCGAAATGTTAGTTACGAATAGTCAATTTTCAAAGTATTTGTTCTTCAATGATTAAAAAAAGATAGATTTCAGAAAGAAAACATGTGGACCTTAATCATTCTAGTGAGGAACTCACCGAGCTAAAAAGCTTTTTATATGAAGTTACTCTGTGTTAGAGTTTAAAAACAGAAATATTCAGTCATAGCAGATGCGTTTTATAACTTTTTGCTGTTTATCTCCGTCATTTTTTGTCTTGAACACCTCCAAAGAAGATTTGCTGGGTTCTAAATTTCAAGCTCTATCGTCTGAAGATTACTCCCAGTGAAACGATGCAAAAAGCTGTTCAGAATGCATTTTACTAGCATCCAAAAAATTGTTTAAAAATTTCCAAAGATATCAAGTCAAAATTATCCATCATTCATCAAATATTCACAATGAAGACTATCAGTTAAGAAAAGATTATTTTCTTGAAAAGTGTTTTAGACACATGTGATTTCGTCATTGATCAATTAGTATATAGCTTAGCTATAAAGTTGGCGCTAGATAGATCGTAAACTGGAATTTTTATCATAGATAGAATATCAAAAATGAGAAGACACATATTTCCATCACACTTTATTCGATTCCGCTAAAAACGGTTTTTGAAGATATGTAAGACTATATATCGGCGGTAGTTTTTAAGCTATTTCAAGTATCTCTCTTTGTTTTTTCTTTATGAGAGAAACACGTAAAGGTTAGCAGTCTTGTCTTTCAGAATAAAGTAAATTTGAACACTATTGCAACACTAAGGAGCTAAAAAAGCATTGACTTTCACTTATTTTGATAAAGTTTTTAAATTGTTTCATCTTACTCTCTTATGAAAAATAGGATAGATATATTTCATAAAAATAGTTGAAGATATATGCATTGAATAAGATTAACAATGTTTACTGGAAATCAGTGATAGTTTTTCAACATCTTTAGATTTAATAGTTTAAGCACAAACACATTCTTCTGTTAAAATCGTTAATTGTATATCTATTAACATTCCATCAGAATGGCATGTTTTATTTTTATGCATTAATAAAAAGCAAACAATTTACTATTTTTCTTCTTTCAAACGTGTAGCTCATAAAAATAGTAATTCACACAGCTAAGCAAAGTCCAAGCAATAAAAAAATGATAACATATCTACTCGTATAAAGTTCTCAAAACGAAAAACAACTACTAAATGAAAGAGTTAAAGGTAAGTATTATGTACTTTGTCCTTCAAGATTACAAAGATATGACATATTCTACTTTTGAAGAGGGACACAGCAGTATGAAGAAGTATCCCTAGTGAACTCACTTGTAGCATCTACATGAAATATTTGAAGCATTTTTGAGAACTGAAATTCTTGAATGTCTTATTTTTTCGCTTGGTATTCTTACTTACACGCTTCAACACACCTAGACTGCTTGTTCAAGTGCGTGTAACGCACTTTGATGATGGAATTTTTTTCTAAATGTTCAGACTTTTCTTGAACATAGATTGTCTGAAGGATGTAAGTCATTTTCGTTTCTACTTATTGAATTGTACTACTACTGATTAAAAGAAACTATTTAATTAAGATGGTTGATCCTAAATCTCAACCAATAATACTACACCCAGAAGTGAGTGAAAGATAAGGCAATAAATCACTGTGATTCTGATTTCTTTTCAGTGTCTTCTCAGCATTGATGTTAGCAACTTTGACTTTGCTTTGGACTGCTAGGATATACATCTAGTCTACATACAGTGTTGAGAAACGAAAGTATGATTCTGGAAAATCAAAGCATCGAGGAATTGATCAATCGCCTGCTAGTGTACATTTTTCTGTATAGATACAATAAAAGAACGTGATAAACGTTTACAAGATAATTATCAATTTATTAAAGATACTTGACAAAATAATCAAAGAATCATTACCCTCTACAAAATAGAAGCTCACCCTTCAATAGAAGCCCAGTATGTTCGAAATGTGTACATCGAAGGAAATCAAGAAGACAAATCATTTTATTGATAATGTTCAATGTTTTAAATAAAGTGTTTAGAAATTCGTCAAGTTCAAGATAAGTATTAAAGTAATTCTTCGCAGCAAAAAATACTATGTACTCGTCTATCAAGGACAACTTAAAAAAGGTCATTGAAAAGTATTAAAATTTTCCAAATCTTTCGCGATTCAGGATCCATCTTGATTGATGATACCTATAGTGACTATCAAATCTCTACCAGCTTATTCTTTTGATCCGGAATTTGTCAATTTTGGAAATGAGATTGAGGATGAAAGCAGTTTACTGAGAGGAACTGATGAAGGCAGTAGCGAACAACTTCTCAAACGTGTGAAACAGAATATATTGGCTAGTATTTGTATCATTCTTGTGTTACATTATACTGCTCTTTTTGTTCGATGACTCTTGTCTTTGCGATAGTGTCTTGAAGTTTTTTAACTGAATATGTAAATATATATACATAAACGAAATAGTCACTATGATCGATTCTAAACTTCTATAAATCGTTTTACGACACAAAAAAATTGATAGCAATAAAAGGCCACTTTCAAACTAGTACTTTTATGAACAAATTAGAAGCTCAGTGAGCTTTTATTCTGTGGTGGGGGCACAAGTTCAACTCATTGACAGTCAAGTAGTATTCATATTCTATCGAATTCAATCATTTCTCATAACAATGAAAACAATGATTGTAATGCATGAAATAAATTTAACGATATTCTAAATGCGCTTTTTTTTCTTCCGCTTCATATTCAAAATCGATTTCATTTATAATAAAAATTCAAAAATGAAGTGATAAATATTTTAGTACGCAGGTCTCACATGAAATCTGTGCGAATAATTAGCCTCAGACAGTCTGAATGCCGATGAGCAGTCTTTCGTCTTGGTCAAATTTGCTTTCGTTATTTTCTCTAGTTGATTGCCCTACGGTCACTTGTTCCTACAGTTTTTATGCGTTCAGCGCATGAGTTGTTTTCAAGATGCACAAAACGCATGTAAGTGCTCAAATGCTTGTCAATGGAAAGAAATTTATGTGCTGCGGACAAATCTTGAGGTCTGCACATTTCAAGATAGAGAAAAAGTTCATCTAGGATATGTATAGTAATTCCTGTCATATTTCTCTTTTTATATACATAAGGTGATCAAAAAGTTCTGAGAACTAGTAACATCGCTTTAATCAGAAATATATTATATTTATTTATCGACAGTACAGATTAGAAGACATGATACAAATGTTTGATAGCAAAATCGATTTACGTTTGAATAACCTTTTGGTATTCATCTACATGTATCAAACCGATGGTTCGGCTATTGCTTAATTCAATTTATTGGATCTAGATAGAAATGTAATCCATATTTTAAAATAATTGAACCAGATAAGCTCAGATGAAGCGAGCCCAGTTGCATGTGTCTGATGGGCCATATGTTTAAATTGTCTCTTCTTTAAGAAATTTAATAACAGCACTTTTTATATGTGGTTTGCAGTACCATGAAGGATTTGATACCACCGATTTCTCATGATAGCCTTTGTTGAAAAATATCTTAACTAAAGCTTTTTGAACATTATCATGATCATTAGATAGCATTGCCATCTTCTTACGACAAATAAAATGTTTTTTCCTTCCACAGACTAGATTTTCTCCCTTGTCTCTACCTAATACTGCAATATCTTATCGGTCTTTCAACGCCCGTCATTATATCACAACATTGGAGTGTCTGTTTCATAAAATCCGTCGAATTTTCGATACTGAACTGACGAGTAGTATTACTAAGCAATCACCGAGCCATCAGCTTGACATATGTTGATGAATACAAAAAAGACTAGTCAAAATTCAATCGAACATTGTTATAATGTCTTCTAACATTTCCTGTAGACAAATAAATATAATGTACTTCTTATTGAAGGAGTACTACTAGTTCTGAGGACTTTTTGATCACCCTATGTAAAATATTTTATCGTTTTCTCAATGTATACATTGATTTATGTCTGAAAGATTTTTTGTAATATAGAACTTTATTTTTAAAATCAGAGATTCTTATGCTATATTTATTTCAAATAAGATTAAATTGATTTCAAGCTTCAATCCGTCTGTTTATTATATTTATCACAAAACTTTAAGTAAGTAGCATCTAAAAAAGACCCATGGAAGAAACATGCATTTGCCTTTCTCTAAGTTATGTTAATCATATCAAAAAAATAAAAGAATAAGCAAGAAAAAAGAGTATTTAAGATAAAAAGAATAAATAAATGAAAATTATCATTTGTCATCCTTAACATCACGATCACCAGTATGTGTTGTTATTGCTGTAGTCGTAGCAGAAAATGGCCAAAACCATAAACTAAGTCGAGGTAATGGTAACCAATTTCGACGAACTTGTGCAAGTGATTCCAAAGTAGCTGTTTTTTTCTGATCATAAGGTGGATTACGTTTAGAAACAAGAAATTCTGACCATGTAGATGAATAAGCAACTGAACGCATATGACTAAATGTATCAAATGAATATTTACCATGATAATTTCCGAGACCACTTTCACCAACACCACCAAATGGTAAACATTGTGGAGCTATTTGAAAGATAACATCATTAACACAAGTTGAACCAGAACTTGTTGAATTAATAACTGTATTAGCTAAACTTTTATTTGATGTAAATATATAAAGAGCTAATGGTTTTGGTCGACTATTAATAAATTCAACAGCTTCAAGTTCATTACTAACTGTTATTATTGGAAGAAGTGGTCCAAAGATTTCTTCTTGCATGACTTTATCGGTTCCATTTACATTTGTCCTAATAAAAGAGAAAAAACAACACGATAAATATGAATACAAAACGTTTTCTTTTTTCATTATACATAATCGTTGGTGCAATATAATTTTCTTTAGCATCTGTTTGTCCACCATAAACAACTTTTGTTGTATCAATTAATTTTGTTACACGTTCAAAATGTCGCTCATTAACAATACGACAATATGAATCCGAATTAATTGGATTATCAGTATAAAATGATTGCCAAGCTTGAACTATTTCCGGTATAAGACGACTTTCTGTTGTTTTTGAACATAAAATATAATCAGGTGCTAAACTAAAATAAAAACAAAAACATAAAACTCTTAACACTTTTTTTTTGTTTACAAAAATACTCTACCATGTTTGTCCACAATTAATAGTTTTGCCCCATGCAATGCGTTTAGCAGTAATTCCTATATTGGCATCATCAGCAACATAAACTGGACATTTACCACCACATTCAAGTACTACGGGTATCATTTTTTCTGCAGCTGCTCTCATTACAATTTTACCAACCATTGTTGAACCAGTATAAAATACATGATCAATATCACCTGTAAGTAATGCTTGAGTTTGATCAACAGCACCGAGTACAACACGAATACAAGATGGATCAAGATAACGTTCAACCATTTTTGCAATAATAGCAGCGGAATTAGGTGCTAATTCAGATGGCTTAATAATAGCACAATTACCAGCAGCTAATGCTCCAATTAATGGTGATAATGTTAATAAAAATGGATAATTCCATGCTCCAATAATTAAACAAATACCATATGGTTCAGGATGAACATATTTATCCATTGTAGCATATGGTAATGAATCGGAACGATATTCATCACGTGCCCATTCATCAATATGATTCAGTGTATGATTACATTCATTACGAAGCTATAGAAACAAAAAAAAGGATATATCGGGTGTCCCAACATATTTACACACCGTTTTGTTTTGTAGATATCTCAGCATAGATAAATAACTAAGATGTATGCAAAATAAAAAGGGTGCAAACATTTTGGAACACTCGGTATATTTTATAATTTAAAGAAAAACTTACAACACCACAATCATATAAAAGTGTTTCTGCACTTGGTCGACGAAAATCAGCATGTGCTGCTGAAGCAAACGCTTCTTTTTGTTCATCACACATTTTATATAATTGTTCAATTTGTCTTTTACGCCATGCAATGGATTTTGTTTTACCAGACTTAAATGACGTACGAAGGTCTTGAAAGATGCTTGGTATACTATCTAGTGGTGTTTCAGCCATGGTTGATGATGTCTAAAGTTTAAAAAAAAGCAAAGATAGTTTTTCGATTTACCAGGTAAAGTAGAACAACATGACCTTAGTCACTCCCTTCCCTCAATAGCAATTCTCACTTAAAAAGAAAAAAATTTGCTCCTATCTTCTTAAGTAAAGATTTTAGTTTATTATGCAATTGCATGTAGGTAAACACAAATTGTAGGAATAAACAAAAGATGTCGCACACGACTGACAAAAGAAACTTTTACGTCTTGAAGATTTTGGATGCGAGTACGGATGGTGTGGATGTGTATTTTAGAATCGAAGAACTCATGAATATTTATATTAGAAAATCCAGTGTTATTGAGGTAACCACGATTTTATTTGAAAGTAGAAAATATGCATCAAAGCTACAGAAGCTCGATATACACGGAGAGCATGAATAGAATGGACTAGTCTATCAGTACAAGAACGTTGGAAAAATTATTTTGGAAGAAGAACGGAGAACAAAAATTCATGTTTGATTGCCAGATCTGTCACACCACATTTTTACTGTATCGCGGCAGTTATCAGAGATTTATGGGTTGGCTTAGCAACAATGGCTTGCCAAATATCTCATCAGATCAGTGTAGGTCAGTTTTATGACAGAATATTTTCTTTAAGATTTCAGACAAATGAACGGTGTGGGTGGGGTATGAGTAACGATAATCTCTTCACTCACACTTACACCGCCACACTCACAATAATGAATCCATTATGCTATCTACCTTTTAATTCTTCCCAAAGCTTGCACAGTGTATAACGATAGAACTGATGTTTCGGTTTTCTTTCATCGATAAAGAATTCAATAAAAATTGATATCTTAATTTTTTCTCAAATCTGTTCTGCATGAATCTTCCATTATTGTGAAAAGCGAATACAGATATCTTCTACTTCAAATTTGATAGCAAAAAACAGTAAGAAATTCCAAAGCAACCACTTATTGAAGAGAACGTAAGAACGAAAGAAATTACACCGCTCGACTGAAGGAGATGTTGCAAAAATGCAGATCAATTTCGAGGAAAGCAATCAGATGTGTAAAATCTTTCTCGTGCGCCCCCGTGCGGGAGGAGAAATTTTTTGAAAAGTTGCATTAGTCGGGGAAATTTTGAAAAACTATTAGAAGGGAAAACCTGGGCCTCGTCATAATTAACTGTTACAGGATATAATTTCTTCTTTCGAGTTTTTTGCTTTACTTGTAGGCTCGGCTCTTGATCTTGCCAAGAACACACACATTGCTATCGAAGTATAACATCTTGGCAATTCTTTTTCCACAGATTTCTTTGCACCCTTTTATCGCTTGTTGAACTGTATCGTGACCGAAAGAAGAAATGTTAAGGATTTGCCCAACATAAATAATTCCATTATATGCTAGTTCTTTTCCTATATGTTGTGTTGGTTTTTTAGTCCTGCCTCAACAACTACTTCTTTTAACTGAAGAACAAATATTGGATTTTCTTCAAAAAAACCGAACAACATCGTCTATTCAAATTAGTTTCACCTGCT
Source organism: Rotaria sp. Silwood1 (assembly GCA_905250075.1). Classification (NCBI taxonomy): domain Eukaryota; kingdom Metazoa; phylum Rotifera; class Eurotatoria; order Philodinida; family Philodinidae; genus Rotaria; species Rotaria sp. Silwood1. The sequence continues at coordinate 1,987 of CAJNOP010003966.1, read as the reverse complement.
ACAGTTGTTTTGAACCGCTTACGAAAAGAACAAGTAGAAATAATTCGTATGTTGTGCGAACAGTAACAAACAGAACAAAATATTGCCATGTTTTTTTTACTTATTTTTTGTGACAAATAAAGTTGGTCTGTGGGCGGCGAAGAAAAAACAGCTTTGGGAAATTGTTGGAGAAAATTTCCGCGGAGGGGGATTTTTTATTTTTTGGAAGATTCTGCACCTCTGAAAGCGATGCTACCGATCATTCATAGCAATATAAGGAGACTGTAGGAGAGTCAAAAAAAACATTATTTGGGCTTCCATCAAAAAATCATTCATGTGAGATTAAATGAATATGATATGAAATTTATTGACAGTGTCACAAAAAAACGGAATTTAGAAGTGCATATCTTGTTTTTCTTTACAGTGCCACTCTTTTTTCTCATTCGAGGATCTGTTTAGTTCTTTATCAAAGAAAATAATATATATGAACTCTTGTAAAAAAGAAAACTTTCGATTAATCAGAACTAGGTTTGTTTTTGTGAGAGTGACAGAAATTCCAGCAAACGATCATCAATTGGTTTGTTTCATCAAGTATTTGCAAAGAACGTATATGCTTGATCACAGTAGGATGCTTCTTGTAACGAAAACATATATGCTTGTGTTTTTTGCTCTAGCCTCTCCTGCAGTTATGTCGATAGTCACCTATGTGGATCTAAAATTCGTGCAATCTTTCGACAACGGGAGAAAACGTTAATAGCAATACAAACCATTGCCATATGCGGTGTCACATTTCGTTGGTCTTGCTGTGAGTTGAAATATTCAGTGGTGCATGTACATATGTGTATGCCATGATCGAAGAATGAGTGAAAAAATAAATTGTCAATAGTCACCGTCAATCTTTTTCTTTCTTTTTTTTCTCACTCCCTGTAAGAGTAGCGGAACTCGTTGCTGCATAGAGTGCACACAACTTTTAACCATTTCTGCCAAGCGATCAGTCTTCTATACGTATTCTGTGTTGAGATTGATAATAAAACAACGTGTACAAATAAAATTTTTTGCACTCAACTTTCATTACTATGAGCATTGCATTTCGCCTTCTCTTGATCGTTGCACTAGTTGCCATCCTTGTAAATAGTCAGGGCGCTCGTGGTGGCAGCCGAGGTGGTGGAAGTCGAGGTGGTAGTGGCTATAGAGGTAATTATTTCATTTCAACTATGAATTCTCATGAGAAAAATACCGGTTTTAGGCAGTACAAGTCGTGGAAGTAGCTGCCAAGGTCCAAATTGTCACATAGCAGGAATCATTGCAGGCAGTGTAATAGGTGGTATATTCGGCATAATTGCAATCATCTTCCTCACTATATTTTGTTGTCGTCGATACCGTGGTCGATCTTCAGAATCGAATACAAGTTTTCTCAATAAAAGCTCCACAAATGGAAATAATAGGTCCTATCAAACGTATGAAGAAGATTGCTTCAAAAATGGAGACTGGCAAACTCGATATTATCAATATGGTCAGTGGCATGGACCACATCGAATGTCACTAATATTCGATCTTGCTTCGAACCGAGTGACTGGAAAAGGATACGATGAGGTTGGAAAGTTTATTGTTGACGGAACATTGTCTATCGAGAATCAACGGATAGCTCTAACCAAAATCTATGAGCCAGATACCGGTGATGCCAAGGAAAACTTCGGACATACAGTAACTTTGCAATTGACATGGAATTCCAGTCATGCTCAATTTGAAGGCAAATGGTTTGTTCAAACCAATCACTATCGTGGTGAAGATAAATTCGAGTTGAAATTCATAGAATGATCGAAGACATTTCTCGAGAAAAGAACCGATTGAAATACTTTCTTTTGTATTGTTCGTTTATGATTATTCTGAAATGTCTTTATGGATATTTTCATGCTAATAAATCGCTCGGAATATAATTCAAATGAACTCTTAATCATAGGTGTTTTGTTGTTGTGAGAAAGAAAAACTATTCCAAAGGTTAATTGAT
>CAJNOP010003965.1:0-11538 GCA_905250075.1 Rotaria sp. Silwood1 | reverse complement strand
CATTCACGAGTATGCTTTTAGATTCTCTGTGGGTGATTGTTGTTGCCAAGAGATCATTCACACACTCATGTCCACAATGACACTCTTTTTCTTTGGCAGCTGCTTCGAAAGGTGTTAGTGTCATAGCTTCGTTTATTTCTTCTGGGAAGTATGTTTTTTTTTTTCATCCTCACGTGTCTGCTTTTGTTGTTACTACGAAATAAGATGCCGTTTCGATTCTCATAAGAAGAGCAGAAAGAAAATTTTCAAGTTAGATGTTGTAAACAATTTTTTCATAGTTCAAACAGTCTTTCAACATTTTGCTTTTGCGATGTCTGCGAATTAGATGTTGATTCTGTGCTCTAGGCAAATAAAAATCTAGTTGTAACAAACAATTCGATGCAACACGTGTGATCTAGTAATTGTAAGTAAACAAATTTAGTCAACTATAAGAGTATTCAGAGTGCGAGTCTCGGCTGGGGTATAGGTATAGCATTGATCCATATCCACACTCAGGTTTTATGTATCTTTGGTTTTTGAGCTTGACTTCGTGTTCAGATCAAAAATTTTGTAAACTAGCTATGTGTTGTTCATTTTACATTAAACTTTGAGAGTTAACTTTTCCTAAGCGATGTAATTTTGGCTGCATCACGAATTTTGTCATATTTTATTGATTTACTCAAATATCCTTCATCTCGATAAAGTAGCTTCTATGTTTCGTTCTGTTCGCTTGAAAACAATAAGTTTAGCATATGCTCTCTCCCATATCTCGATACCATTCATTATAAATATGGATAGCAGATGAACTAGTCAGAGTAATTTTGATGCATTCATACAATATTGATAAGTACCTTCATAGGAGAAAAGTTTTTCGCTGATCTTTAGAAAAATGTTGTTGAAAGTCTTCTAAACATGTTTTGCCTATTTCACATATAAATGATGGAGAAAACTATAGGTAAGAAGACATAAAATAGGAATTCTATGATCCCAACTAGGGATGTTAACGACAAGAAGCTAAGTATGTTTCAATATCTCTTAAAAGAATAATGACGCGAAATGGTCATAGAATAATACAAGTAAAATTTTTTTTTTAATATTATATGAAGTTGTCTGGACCGAATGCATTGCCAAGTTCGACGAGTATTCATTTCCACACTTATTGGAAAACCATGTGATAGCTTCAATCGATGAGAGTGTCGTATCGTTACTATTTTCATGTTGATCTTAAAACCATCCCAAATGTCAGAGGAATTAAATCACCTGTTCATTACATTTCTTCCTATTCTAGATATTATTTCTTCGATGAGAAAGAGTAGATTTGATCCATTAGTACCATTTATTAATCAAAAAAACTTTTACAAAAGTAACTTTCTTAAGCATTATGATAGAACCCCAAAAGATCCAAAATATTCGAATGTAATCAAATCCCTTCAAGAATTAGATGATGATAGTGGTGATTTCCAAGAATTAATTGAAATATTAGCAGAATCTTCAAGTGAACATGATGTCATTCAAACATATTCTTCTGATGTACTAATTGGAACAAAACCATTTTACACTTACATCAATGAGCAACTATATCAAGATAACGACTATGTAATGTCGAAATTGGTGCCATTGATTCGCAGAGCAACTCTTCAAATTAATGATAATGCTCCGTCGCGTTCCTGTGTAGTATATCGTGCTATAAACTTGAATAATTACCACAAACCATATTTTACAATTGGTCAAATTTTTCGCTTTCCTGGATTCATTTCAACGTCAAAGTCTATGGAGAAAGCACAGAAATTTGGTCACACATTATTTGTCATACATATTGATAGTAATTGTCTTCAAGTGAGAGATATATCAGACATTTCATGTCATCCAGACGAGGAAGAATGTTTATTTTCTCCTTACTCACTTTTTGAAGTTGTGGATAAAAATGATGAGACAATTACTTTAAAGACACATGATAATATGCGAGATATTGGAATGAATTCTGAGATTTGAATCACTTGTAACAAGAAAATGAGAAAAAGTATCATCCTTTGATCAACAAGTTTCCAAAGATTCATGTTGTATACAATAATTGCAGAATTATTTTGGAAAATCCAACGATTATCGATAGATTTGAAAGCTCAAGAGCAAATATATTATCACACACGCATAATAATATAATCATAAATAATTTTGAAATGATGTTGTTTATCTTCTAACTGCTTTTTTTCTTTCTTGTTGATTTTAATTTAATTTTTTTGCTTATTTATTTTCATATTCTCATCGAAGCCTTTTCTTCATTCTAATTTTATTTTTGTTTTCTGAAATTTCTGTCTTTTTCAATGTAAGAGAATTTAGCACCTCATTCGAGTTTTTTTTCCGACTGATTCGCCTGCTAAACAATGCTAAATAGAGCTCAACAAACTCTATCCTATTGTAAATTTGAAATTTCAGCGGAGAACAAGAACAACGAAAGACAAATCAAAGTATAATTTTGTACCATAGGGAAAAATGATCACATCTAAAATTTCCTAAAACTATTCGAGTTAGGCTCCGTGCCACTTTTCAAATTTACATCATTCGATGCATCTCGCCATCCTGCATCTGATGGTATCAATAAAATCCTAAGCAAACTAACTCATGAGACCCTGAAACTCTGAAAACGTAAAAAAGAACACAATATTATGATGTAACTGCTGTAACTATTCGTTCAGTAACCTGTGCCAAATGCTAAACTGGGATGTAGTGAGGATGTGGCTGTTTCTTTTCGTCTCTGCAGACACTCACACCTCATATCCACACCCACATCCAACCGAAAATAGAGATAATACAATTACTCGAAAAATGGAAAAGATGATCGAGAAACAACAAGTGATATACTTAACACACTCTAATAGCAAACGATCAATGAAATAAAAATAATGTATATGCCATGTGGATATTAACAACGCCTCTAGGATCTTTCAAAGGATTCTAGCATATTCAAAAATCTACCTTGCAATTTAAATAACTGAAGTATGTCTTTGAATATTCCAGATAACGCATATTGGTTATTCGAATCACGTATTGTATTTTATGTTGATATCACGAAGAGAAAATTTAAACATTTTTATTATACACGTCAATATGTCTTAGTAATGACTCATTATTTGCTTTATTTCTTACACAATAATGTGAAATTCATGCATCATTTTGCTTTAGTCTAATTTAGGCAAGAAAAAAAAAGAATAGTTGAAGAATTCAAATTATATTTTATCGACGAACTGCAAAACAAAATATTCATTGCTTGTGGATACAGTGTATGAATCGTGGTTAATAAACAACAAAATCAGAATTTTTTTACATTATTTGAAAATTTTCCTAATGAACTTTTCATTGAAATTTTATCTTATTTAATTGCCACTGATGCAGTCATTGCATTCTCAAATCTTAATCATTGTTTTCAATGTTTAATTTTCGAATTTTGTCAATCATTTGATTTTACATCAATTAATAAAAATAAATTTGACATTATCTTTCAAGGTCATAACACAAATCGATGGCATTCATTAAAACTTTCCGATGATAATAATACACCTGGACAAGTTAAATATTTTTTTGAAAATTATTCTTTTATTGATAATTTTTCTCAATTACAATTATTATCTATTGTTAAAATAAAAATCTTTCAATCAATATCCATTATTATCTCAACTTCCATTTCTTACAAATCTTGTTTCACTTAAAATTGAATCTGTATGTGGAAATAATATTTCAGAATTTGATCTTCCGAAATTAAAAAACCTTATTTTGCAGTTCACGTGCTAATACAAATTGGCTCAAAGTAGATAAAAAAAATTACAGAATAATAATTAATTAATCTTTATTATTTCTTTAGAATTTTTCTCAAATTGAAACTATTCAATATACAATAACGGATTGTTGTTTAAATGATAAAATGTTAATATGGCCAAAAACATTAAAACATCTTAAAATTATTTTTACAAATAATGAAGATTGTTTATTAATTTAACAGTCACTTACTCATTTATCTCAATTAATTAATCTTGAAATTTATCAAAAAGAAAGAGAAATATCATTTCCTAATGGTCAAATATGGGAACAAATAATTCTTTCATCACTTCCATTATTAAAAAGTTTTAAATTCTATTTTCAATTCGCATATTATTATCACCAATTCGATCAAATTAAACAAGTCATAGCAACGTTTTCTACACCATTCTATGTACTTGAAAAGAATTGGTTTATTCGTTGTGATATGTCTACTCGTAATGATACACATGACATGTATAACAGACATCGAAAATTTGCAGTTCTTTATACAATACCATTTCCTTTTGAAACATTGATCATTTTTAAAATTTCTCCAAAAACAACGATTTTAAATTTGTCAAAAAATAATATTGATCATCTACGTACCAATCTATATGCAAATATTAAAATATTAGTAATTAAAAGCTATACGAAACGTGATCAAAATTTTAATAGAAGTAATGTAATCAATTTGATAATTAATACTTCTTTCGATTCACTAGATTGGATACATGTCTTGACTATATTGCGACATTTAACTATTGAAGATTGCGCAGTACTATCAATGGAAAATTTTAATATTTTATTGGATAATACACCATATTTATGTTCATTATCTGTGAAAAAGAGTATGTTGAAACTATTGACAGATAATTGGACTGACATATGTATATGTAATCATCTATCACGAAAGATTCATTCATTAACTTTTCATTCAAACAAAAAATCCATTACAATGTTTTAATAAAAATGAACTTGAAAAAATCTTGTCGATTTTTTTCTTCAAAATGTCAATATTTATCATTAGGTATTCATTCACGAAATAATGCTATCGATTTTATTTTACGTAGGATGTTTCAATTGAATAGTCTACATGTACATATTCATCAAAAAATTCTCTACCAATTACTATAGAATGGTTAGAACAACAACATACTCGATTTAATCATTCCAATTGTATTATTATTAATAATAGACAAGATCATTATTTTTGGTAAGGATAATATCGATGATATAACAACACACATTTCTATACCAATATTAAACTCTTTTATATAAAGTTTATCTACGATTTTTTATTGTTCAAATTTTTAACTGATTGAACAATTTTATGGGCAAATAATCAGTGGTTGAAAAGTTTCGATTTCACTCTATAAATCAGGGTGTGGGTGGGGTGGGTGTGGGTGTTGATTTTATCATTTTCTATACCCACACCCACACCCCGATGAAATTTGAGTGAAGGTAAAAAAGAGTTTTTCTTCTCATTCTTATGCACACATATTGTGAGTCATTTATATGACGTTTTTCCAACTATGCAAGCCGGTGAAAACCTTTTTTTTCTTATATACTTATTTCGCCACGTGTTCCTTATGAGCAGCTGGTGATACTGCTTCTTTTTCCTGTGGGTTTTTCTCGATTATACTTCCGCTCCTGTTGGTCGTATAAAAAGCGCAACTATACTCAATTTCTCTGATTCAAAGAACTACTTACTTAGGTATTATTAATTATCAAATTTCAGGTCTTCAAATGAATGCTAACTTGAACAAAGAGCTTACACCATCAACAAGTTTGAATGCATATGCAAGTGCTGTACCTCAGGCAGGTTCATCTCATGGCATTCAAGTCATGACTCATGAAGGCATTCGTGTGAATACACAGCTCACACCATCCGTTGATGTTTATGCTGGCATTCATGCAACTCAAACGACAAATTTTAATTTCACGAAAGATCCGGTCATTTCACATCAACAAGTACAAAGAGGCATCCAAGTTGGTCTTCAAAAACAATTGAGTGAAAACTCAAATTTTGGTCTATCAACATCGTTAACTCAAACACCACATTCGTCTCAAATGGAGAAGGGTGTTGAATTTCACTATAACAAACGGTTCTGATTATGCACATCGAACCGAAGAATACCTTTATCATAATTGAGAAATTTTGATTTTGTAATATTTTTTCTCGTTGAATTTCCAATAAAGATTTTCGATTCTACCACGATTTAGTGTGTCGTTCAAAAGAAAAATATTTATCGCTGCCGGTGAGCGAAGAAAATTTTCTTTACCATTTCTTCCGTTTCAGAATGTTCGAAATATGAAAATCTCCATATCGTCCGATCTCATCATATATCTATTTTCGCGAAGCCACTGAACTACCATCTCTCAACACCAGTTTTCTCCAGAAAATTTTGGAAACCTAGTATGAACAATTAGAAAACATGTTGTAAATTGATATAGTTTTTTATAATCGTCCCTTGCGGCATCAGATGTGGATCGGTGACTGCCTAGGTATGTTGGAGAATCTGATGCAGCTTGTCTCACGATGGAATTTGTACATGCTGTCAAGAAATAAGATACTACTGTTTACGTATGATCTTCTATAGCCTTAGTGAATTGATTGTCATAAATATTTTCAAGTTCTGTTTCATACATTGATCGTCGCTTGTTCTTCTACTCTAATTGTATGACTAGATCAACATCAGATATTCTCCGATAGATTAGTGCAAGTCAGGCGTTAGAACATAAAATAGTTTGTTAGTAAAATAAAAAAAGAACGTAATTCATCACTGAGTGGAAAGTCGAAGTGTGGGTGATGAGGGTAAGACTCATTGATAGCGCCCGATCCACTCGCATTGTTTGCCAAACATATGAATCATTATTGTCAACGAATTTTTTTTTTCTTTTGAGTCAAATTACACCTGCTTAAACATAGCCAAAGCGAGCGCCGTTTCTATTTTGTGTTTATCAAAAGGTGACAGATATCCTTATGATTCTTCTGCAGGATTGCTACCTCTGCCGCTTTTTCAGTTATTCTGCCTATTATATTCTTAAGTGAGACTTTTGATACTACTGGGCCATTATTTCAAAATATTTGGAAAATTCTTGTTAATATTCACTGATATTGTTGCGTCACCCTTATATATCATGAGATAATATCAGGATACTCTCTGCTTTTCGCTGGCGAATACAAACTATCAATCTATATTTTTCGTTCAGACTTCGATCTTCATCTATGTATTTCTTTCTGTCGTATTTTCTACTAGTCATCCGAGTCCTACAAATCAATATATGTAATCTTTTGTGCGGTGTTTGTGAGGATAAACAAATTTATCAGTAATAACACCTGTATGAAAACGGATAAAATGACTCATGATACTAACGATATCCCGATTCGTGAAGACGAAGATACTAAAGAATTAATAAAAAAATGAATCGGAAATATCATTATCAGGAGACAAAATAAAAAAACAAAGTTGAAAAAACGAGTGTCCAGTACATAATAGTTAAAAGTAGCTGAATATGAACTATTTTTGAAAGAATATAAACCTGATTTACCATGGAACCTCCACATTATCAAATTAAAACAAAGCTTAGACGATAGTCTGCTTTTACAAAAAACTTTCTGCTTTTTGACAATAAAACTGCTATCATCTTCTATTTTTTATAGGTGAACTTCTGTTTTTCGAGGGTTGAGAAGCGGCAACCCTGCTCTAGTGTAATGGCTTCAAGTGAGCTCTCTAGCAAAGAAACGTTGGTTCGTATTGATATCGATGGAGAAAAATATCGTCTGGCAGTCGTTAATTCAAGCACAGTTGCCGAACTGCGTACCATTCTTTCAAAACGATGCAAACTGTCAAGCAGTACTCGTTTTCTTGATGCTGAAGGTTGTATTTTGTTTCCTGAAGATGAAAAATTAGTGACCATCTCAGCATTATCAACTGAAAACCATTTTGTTCGATTAACAAGTGATAAAAGTAAAATAACTCCACTACCAATTCCAGAAATGAACAGCAAGGTATTTGAAAGAAAAATCGATCTCACGTACGCTCAACCACTCAGTCATTTAAGTGAAGCTCCTTTACGTGAATTAACAATACCTGGTTCAACACCAACACCTTCACAAAATAAGATTACTGTAGCTACTGATCTAGATCTGGATACGTGGAAAAGAATATTTCGTAATTGTAATCTTTTCCAAGCTATTCGAATGGATCAAGAAACACCCATACGCGCTTTCAAACCCGTGTTCAAACTTAGACAATCTATCGATGAGATTTCGCTATTCCATGTTACTGACGAATCACATATTAAATCATACATGAAAGATAAAGAAATGCATAGTTCATTTCTTTCCAGTAAATTTTTTGATGGTGGTGTGGAATTTTCCACTCCCTTTGTTGGTATTGGTGTCAATGCTGAATATTCAAAGAGTAAAACCATAACAAAAATACAGAAAAAGATATACTTAACGCATTGTTTTAACTTTCCACGTGTTGCTGTAGAACTTGATTTATCTTATCTCGAACCAACGTCTCATTTTATAGAAGCCATCGATAGTGTTTTTTCTTTTACATTAGATGAACAAGTTACTAAATTGAAGGAAGTTCTTTCAACATATGGTCATGTTTATCCACGCTTAGTTATTCTCGGTGGACATCTCTACCATACAGAGATGCATGACAATAAAGAACAGGCGGAAGAAGCGAAAAAACGACTGAGTGCTAGTGCATCCTTCTCTGCTTCCTTTATGCAGCCAGCTAAAGTTTATGCAGGTGGTGGATATGAGAAACAATCGCACGAAAAATCATTGGAACAAACTTCCTTCATGAACTTAGAGGCTGTGGGAGGTGATACAACGTACAGTCGAGATCCAACACTGTGGGCAAGGACTGTGACTAATCCATTTTTATGGCGTATCATTGAACAAGATAACTATCAGTTCGTCATCACATTACTCGATCACCAGCGGCAGCAAAAAATTCAACGAATAGTCAATCATGATACTATACCGAAGAGGGTTAAAAATATCGGTAAGTAGTTTTGATCGCGTTTTGAAGCTGTCTCCTATTTCTCTCAGCAACAATGAGTTCTTCTTATAAGTGGAAGAAAAAAACATCAATGATAGTCTCCATAAAGTCTGATCAAAGAGGCTGAATATAGCGTACAAAACTACGAAGCAAAAAACGAGTTTTCAAATTCTAATTTAAGGAAAAGCCTTGTCAACAGATTCTTCTTTCATCCCACTACGCCATATATGTCAATTCAGCCCACTTTTGTAAGCAGTGAAGTGTATAATAGTAGGATATATCTAGAATTTTTCGGAATGATATTTTAATGCTTAAGTATAGTTTCTATATCGTGAAAATTGATTATATTTAGATGAAAGTTGTCCCAATAACATACATCCACGACTACAATATGCGAACATTGATGGTATTTATGTCAATCCAGCATCACCAGGTGTTACACCAATTTGGTACTTCTACTCTCCTAGGTATAATGTTTGGTTTTGGACACCCTATGAAAATTTTGGTGTTTGGATGCCTGTTCATACACTGACAGTAAAATCTGGTTATTACAAAGGTGAACAGCCTGCTCCAACAAATAGGCAGGTCATTGAGCATTTGCGAGAAAACAATCCGATCCCACCCGGCACAATGCTCGAGGCGGCTTTAAAAGTTGAAAAACGTATTTTAAAGTTATGATTTAAAATATGAATTCTTTTCTCAACTATTCTGAAGTTACTTTAAATTCTCAATTTTTTTATTTATTATTTTACTTTGTTTATTGATTCACCCTGTGATATTTTATTCTCGAACAACCTTTCTTCACTCCAACAAACGATCAAATGCTTCTCTCTCCTCACACAATTTTCTTGCATACTATGATGTATCAAGCATCTATATGACCACAACAGAAACAAGCGAGGAAGAGAGCCGATACAGAACGAAAGAACCAGAGAAGAGAAAACGAACCGAAGCCTATCATGGCAAAGAAGCATGACATCTCCCCATACAGTGGGTAGTCAGACAATAAAATCGATTTTCGAGATTCGAACCCATATCGTAGCTAGCATTGAAGCTACTATGGTCCTGCATTTAAGCACATCTTGGATGCCGCACTATAGCGAGCACGTAGTGAATAGCAGGTACCACAGAGGACGTCAAATAGGTGAATATTATTACTGGGGCAACATAAGTAACATGTATGCTTTCAATTGAGGATCTAGTTATATTCTTCGGTTATTATATAGTTAGGATATGAGTAAAAGAGAAAATAGACGACTAGTTTCAACTTACACCCATACATCCTCACCCACATCCACTCCCTTCTAATCGTTTTCTAAGAAGAGTCCATTGATATCAACAAAATATTTGATTTCTTTTGTTCTTAAAATTAAAACAATAAATTTAGATACGATCATTTTTTTTATTTCAAAGTTCTCATAGAATGAAAAGATTATGAAAGAAATAACATTGAATAGAATGATGAATAACAAACTTATCACATATTTGTTAATTCTATTTTGATCTGATTCTTTTTACACATTATTTATGATAGATTGCATTTCTATATTAATATTAATAAAGAAATAAAATATTATGATTTTTTTGTTATCTCTTTTGTGACTCTACGTGCACAATCATGGTGATATGTATTGCGAATGAAAAAAGAAACTTATCCACTATCAAAAGACAAAAATAAATTTATATTTTGACATGTTTATTATTATTGATTTTAAAACAATAAAAGATACTAATAGATGTATCATTATATCATTTTCGTATTTATTTCATATTTCTTCAAAATTGAAAATAATACAAAATTGTCTTATTTTTTTTGTTCTTTGTTAATTTTAAAATATACATGTAATTCTACTATCTATTAGATGTGAGAGAACTACATTCGTTCGAAATTTTACTGAACGATACCCTCTATCTTTTAGTGTACAATACGTAGCTTTGCGCATCAGCCTGTATGATCACACGCTCACATAAATCGCTTTTTATCTGTAGAAAAATAGAAACTCACAGTTTGACAGGGCAATAGGCTTCAATCTCATAAATTTTATCTCTTTATGAAAAATTTTTCCGAAAAACAAATTCGACAGTTTTGTTGAGAAAATTTGAACAAATGTAAATTTCCTCAAAGATAGAAAATAAAATTATGACATGTACTATAGGGTACCTATTATTTTTCAAAAAATTTCCCCGAATATTTATAAGTCTTCTAAAATTCCCTCGAACGGTCGTTTGTGCACGTGAGTAGATTCTGCACCGCTAATGCTGAATTACCGCTGCCAAATTGTTTTTTTCGAGTGATTCTAGATCAGTTGGCTGAATGTCGATGATAGCAATTATAAATACCAAGCTTTTGCTCTGGAGTCGAGCGTTGCATTGTACACAGTCGGATGTCATCTTGCATGTAGATCAACGAGGCACTTTCATCCACTGCAGCCAAATCTGTGTTAGAATTTGAACAAATTATAATCAAGATTTGTTTTCATCGAAAGTGTCCATTGTAATGAGTATATATTAGACACTTCAAATTAATGAAATGGAACAAAACGAGAATGTCGAAAGTGGAACCGAACCACCAACCAACTTCGTCCGGAAGCTTGTTCTATGTCCACTCACAAGGGAAGGTCCCTGAGTGATTCATCACTTTTAAGTCGAGACTATGTACATCATGTATGTCATGAATAGTTACGAAGACTGTAAAAAGAGTTCGTCCCCATAGCTTGTTGCTGTTGAGATAATGCGTTTCTAT
>CAJNOP010003964.1:0-11542 GCA_905250075.1 Rotaria sp. Silwood1 | reverse complement strand
TTTGACATCTCAATGGACTATTTGGAAAATATAAAATTCAATTTTAAGAGGGGGCCGATTTTACGGTTTAACGCCCTCCTTCCTTTGGGCAAATAATTTGCTATTTTTTTCTCTGGAGGACCTATCAAACAGCAAACTCGCCAACTATTCTCTCTGTTTATTGTGGTCAATACATAGCCATAGAAGAAATAGACATTTATAAATGGCATAAACAAAATGCATTCACAGCTAAAATGTATGATAATACTGGAACTTTGTATTCAAGTTCGGGTGATTTTTCTAAAGTGATGGAAAATTATTCAAAATCAATCGAATTTCAAATGTTACAATCGCCTGTTATTGATAAATGTACATTATCAGAGACAATGGATAATGTTGGGTTAATTCAATTCCATTTGGGAATGTATAATAAAGCTTTAAAAAGTTTTCAATCAAAGATATATCCAAGATTCAGAAATTAGAAATTCAAGGAAAATCAAAGAATTCAAAGTGTGCTGTGGTCAGACGTTTTGCCTTCATCCTCAAGAATACTATTTATGACAATAGAGACGAACTCGGCAATTGTCTTCGTTCATCTGGAAAAAAATAATCATAGCGCTATTTTGAAAAATACTATGGTGCTGTGAACAAAGGATACCTACTACATTGACGTATCATCTATCGAAAGACGAGTTGGAAAAATATATAGTTTAATTAGTAGAGCAGCCGATCAATTATCGGAAGAAGCAGGTTTCATTGTTGATCTAATCACATGATGATTTTTATTCGATCTTTTGCACTGAATTAGAGATGGGTAGCTCCAGCTCAGCTCCAGCTTTAGTGAGTTTTGAATCGTTCCGCTCCAGACCAGGAAATTTTGCTCCAGCTTCGTTACCGTACTGGCATCAATAAAAGAAAGTTGCCCCGACTCCGCTCCAGCTCCATTGCTCTTATAAATCGCTCCACTCCAACTTCGTTCCGACTCCGTAGTAGCGAAATATTATTTTGCTATTTTTTCTGCAGGCTTAAGATGTTCATTGAATTTTAAGTCTTCTTTCAACATATATACGCATAGCCCGAGTCGAACTTTTTTTTCCAAGCGCTTAACAAGACTTGAGCTCAAGATGTGTCCATAGCGCATGACTTTCTTGGTCAAGACAAGCATCTGAGTGATCGTATGAGTCATGCGCATGGTTGAAGAAGTCATGAGCTGAACTCAAAAAGTTACTAGTGCAAGTTTTTATTAAAATTTCAGTCATTTTGAACGTAGAACTAGAAAAAAACACTGAAAATATTTATTTAATATTCAAGCACGTAACATTTGCTGGCACAGACATTCAAGCGCATGAGCAAGAATATCAAGCGCTTTAGTTTTTCCTAATAGTCTCAAGTCTTGACTCAAGATGTGTCCATAGCGCATGACATTCAGGGTCAAGAAACTCAAGAATGTCATGTGCTTGCTAAAAAAAGTTCGACTAGGATGAACATAGAAAACAAACCAATTCTCAATATATTAAAGTTATCTTAATTACAAGATTAAGATTATTTACAAACACAAACAGGTTGATGAGCTAGAGCAAGTATCAATTGCAATTTGGCAAAGTTAACCCTTTGACGACAGAGGCTTTTTTAGAAAAGAAAATGAAATTTCATTGTCAACATTCATTAATACTTCGAAGATTAATTAAGATCATAATTATTCTACTGAGACTAAGGATGAAGATACACCCGGTTTATTTTTGAATAACTAAAACACGACAAAATTTCATTCAAATAATCGTCTTGCCCAGTTAACGAAGATGATGAATCATATGATTGTTTTGACGTAGCAGAGTTTGATCCTCAACTTTCACTTGAATAAGAAATTTTCTTTTGTTCTATCATCTCTTACTATTCGCACATTTTATACTTCTGAATTTTCTTTCTTCGTCGACGTCGTGTTCTACCATTTTCAAACCAACAATAGTACAGTCCAATTAGCAGTAGAACAATCGACTAAATGAACGGTCATTCATTCTTTCAAAGATTGCCATTGACGAAAGCACAACAAAGAGATATTTGCTTCAATAATTAATCGACGACGAGCTTTCTCTTATTAATTCTTCCGTCATTTTTTTATAGAACAAGAAATCGAAAAATGAGCTTATTATTGGAGCTATAAAGAAAATGTCGCTCCGACTTCGCTCTAGCTCCATTGTTCTAACGAATCGCTCCACCCCGCTCCGCTCCTGGAGCGGAGCTGTCCATCTCTGTTTTCTACTAATATAGATTTGAAACCTAGTTGAGGAAGAACTAGATTTATGATTTTATCCGGTAGAGTTCTTTTAATTTAATCTTCTAACTCGTTGTAGTTAATAGAGGTATGGGTGCCTTTTCATTAGATGCAGCTAGGTTATCTCGTACGAAATTACATGCTTGAGTTTATTGAAGTAAATACTGACATGTAATTGGCAGCGAGCGAAAATGAAGCCATTAACTTTGATAACCATCTGTTTTTATAGAGCGGAAAAATATGATATTAATGCACAGTAAAGAACAGAAATGAAAAAAAAAATGAATGTCATACTTCCTTTTTTGATGCAAGTAAAAAAGGAACAGAGAAAAATACCAAATAAATGACGGCAAAATGAAGTAATCCAAGCTAACTTTCACTTTTAACCTTTTGATGATAAGCTGCGTTTTTAAAGAGAGGACACAATGTATTATTTTACAGTAAAGAAAACGGAAGAGAAAAATGATTGTCATGCTTCCTTTTTGAGTTAGATAATAAAACTAACGAACACAAGAAAGCATTAAGCAAGTTAAGGTACAGTGTGCAACTTTAGCTAAGGCAAACTTACATAAACAATTGTGAAATAACCATTTTCTTTTCCTCACTATTATTCCTACTCATAAATCTAGCCGATGAATAAAAGCGAAAAGTATGATATTGTGATAAACTATTTTTTGAAATCACCTGAGGCATATTTTATGCATCGATATTTCAGAGAAAAAATTAACTCCACAAAATAGTAGTGTGGTAATCGAACGATCCAGTCAGATGCATTGATTCTAAATATCACTTGAACTTTACGAAAAATATTCCTAAGCAGAAAAAAACTAGATTTTTCAGGCGGAATTTGAAAAAAATCAAGGGTTTTTAAAATCATCTAGCTAAACTGTTAAATATTTGCGCTGATTCACGCTAACGCCATACATGTATTACGGAGAGAAGAACATTTCGCAAACGTTTTGTTCCATTTCGAGTTGTCGGAAATTGTGCGCAAGTTCATTACACAACACATATTTGTACAAAAGCCTTTTGCATACTAAAGAGTTTTTTGATATAACAAATATACAAAGAAGAGAGTTATTTACACGTACACAGAGTAAAAGAAGACGTTTGAGATTAAATGTAATTTTCGCAGAGAATTTGTGATCTTATGTTTTTTCTTGACAATAAAAGAGGCTTCTCATCCTTAATAGCTGCGTTTTTTTGACGAAGTTTTTTTTTCATGTTTTTTTCTGACTAACGCTGATAAGAAGAACAAAGGCTTTATATTATTAAACACGCCATAGTTCAAAATATACATATAGACCTGCTTAAATCATCAAAAAAAAACTTTCAATTTTTCACTTGATGTTCGTATGAATGCTCAGAGTGCATTGTCATCATTGAATTTGACTTACGCTTTTTCGATTGTTTTTAATATTACACCTTAGAAAATTTATTCTCATCCTAAAAGTAACTCAAAAAAAAAAATAATCCAAATAAATTATCTTGTTGTAGAATTAAGAACTATGACGAAAAAAGTGCTCATTATCCAACATTCGACTTCTGTCCCATGCGGCTATGTCACTACTTTTTTTACTGAACAGAATATTCCATTTGAAATTCTACCAATTTTTGATGACAAACATTCGATACCATTACCTGATGACATGACTAGTGATTATTCGGTAATTATCAGCCTCGGTGGTCCACAAGGAGCGTATGAAGATGAAATTTATCCATATTTAAAATGGGAAAAATCGTTTCTCGCAACCCAACTTGCACTTAATACGCCTATTCTCGGTATCTGTCTCGGTGCTCAACTTTTGGCTGATGTAATTGGTGGCCGTGCATACCAGAGCATTCGTGGCTACGAAGCTGGCTATGTTAATTATGAGCTTACACCTGAAGGAAAAAATGATCCTATTCTATCGACCATATTCGAAGCAGAACAACATAAACCAATGCTAATCATGCATCACGGTGATACATTCGATCTACCAGTAAATGTGCCTGTTTTAGCGCGTACATCAAACGATTATACAGCTGCATATCGAGTAGGTTCAGCATTTTGCGTACAATTTCATCCAGAAATGTCTACTCGCGAATTTAATGAATCGGTACAACGAGCCCGAAGAAATCGACCAAAAATATATCAACATGTCGATATCGATGAAATTCTACATCACGCAGAAGCAAATGAATCACGTGCAGAACAGTCAAGACGATTCTTTTTTCAAACTTGGTGGAATTCAATACAAAAACAAGTTTAAATGAACTTTCGAAAATATTATGATAATTATAACAATAAGAAGAATTATACGCAAGTCATCAATAAATTGATTCTAATTTTTTTCTGCAAACTTCTTTGTTATTTTCATTAATTGAAGAATGAATCAGAATCATAAATCCACACCCGTAATTAAACAATCTCCCGAAATGCTCTCCATTCGATTGAGGAAATCTTTTTCTACACACTCACATATATCCTGTTTTTGAGTCAAATCTGTATAGTCGCCTTCTTCCAAACTTCACATATGTCGTATGATAAGCTGGCACAAAAGTATCAAAAATTAAGTATTTCAGTAAACACCTACTTTTTGCCTCATGATGCCCATCGAAAAGTCATCATTTGACAGAGAATCAAATTCTGCATTTGCTTCCTAACTTTGTTAGGCCTATCTACTGTAAAAATATCAGCCAAATCAATGATATCGATTAAGCAACAGTGGTCGTGGCTTATGCGCAATGCCTCATAGAGATACCTATGGATTCTTCATTAGGTTCAGTAGTAACCTCTTAGAAATTCTGTAGAGAACTTTGCAGTTTGTTCAAGATTCTATATTCAGAATCATTTCGAATATAGCTACGATAAAATCAATGCCATCTGATGATAAAATTTCAGAAAAGTCGAAATCAGACCATGGCAGACTGGACTCATTCACTCAACGTTAGCCGTAACAAGATTGAAAGGTCTCTTGAGAGCGATGCTGATCAGGATAAGAATATCAAACCAAGGAACCAAATTTTGATCAGCACTTCGATTTCAGGCTCTGTTGGTAACACTGGAGCTCTCTTAAATCATTATTTTGGCTTGTTCACATAACGCGACACTTCGCTGATCAAGTTTTGAAAAATTTTTTTTCGAGTTGGACAGATCTTAGTGTGGCATTAGATGCAGCTTTTTACGCTAATTACGAATTTGTTATTGATTTTGTTCAAAAATCATGTTTTGATACAGAAAACCGGATTTTAAAGTTTTAAAAAACCGTAATTCGAATTTTTTAACCAAGAAATTTTTTCAATAAATGCCAAGAGACATACCATTCGATGCAGAATTAAATTCTCTACAAAATGGTCTATTTAGTTTTGACTTTGGTAGCTTAGAACAAATTGGAGTCTTCTATACAATTTCCAACTTCCTGCTCAGTTTATGAGCGCTCAGATCTATGTATGAATCTCATTTTTGCACAGGGGGTTGTCTACATAGAAAACAGTAACACTTATAAAAATCAAATCATTCTGAGTTGATTAAGTGCCTCAAAATTGGTCAACAAAAAACTGTGTAACAGCGTTACGTTTGTTTTTTGCATTCTTTATCTGAACAAAAATGCTGTAGAGAAAATCTATTTTACTGCCTGAAAGCCTATTCAATGCTCTACAAAACTGACTGTCGGAGGATTACATTTAAAGAAATAGTGTCGCAAGAAATTAGAGTTTTCTTGACGACACTGGAAAAAGGGTCATTTTATGTAACAGCGTTATGCCATATTAAAACCTTTCTAGATGTATGAGACCTCAGTCAAAAAAGGTCATTTTTATATGATAAGTGAGGTTTGATAAACTGCGTCAAATGACGTTTGAACGAACTTCCTAGCTTTTAAAGCTTTCGAGACAATTGAAGAAGAGTGTGTCAAAGACGTAACAGGGTTACGTTTGGACAAGCCGATTTATTATCGAGAAAAAATGAATTTTTAAAGAGCAAGAATTCAGATCAATGGATGACTTTCATTTTCTTCTTCAAAAGATTACTCAAGCTGTTTTTCGATTTAAGTACTTAACCTTAAAGAATAATTGGTAGTTCTTATTGTTGGATATTCGCAAAGTTTTCTCGAGCATCATTTTGCCAAGCACTAAGAAATTTATCTTTTAAGTCATTTTTAATTTGAAATGCAACTTCGACTCCGTTTCGATCTCGTGGCAACCATTCGGTACCATTTTTCATTGGATTTTGACGAAATACACGGATGTATAATGGACCGGTCCATACTGTGTGAAGGCGGCATTTGTTTGTGTAACCAAAATCGACGAGACCTACCCAATCGTATCTCAAATTAGAATTTATTACCACTTCGTTAGGAAATTGGTTCCAGTTTGCCGGCTTTTTTTCAGCTGCTATTTTTCTCATTAAACTATCAGCAGTGGCCAGCCAACGCTCCAGAAATTTGGGGTCACATGATCGGATAATCGAACGGCGAATTGCTTTGGCAATACTTCTTAAACACAACGGATTATGAAAAGCTTGTCAGCGCAGCTCCTTTGGAGCTGAAATGTGGAACTCACGTATATCCTTTCAATTTGTTATTCTAATGCATTATTTGTAAACTGAAAATCTTTTTTACAAATAATTATGAATGCATTAGAATACTGTATAGAATCTGAAGCCTTTTGTGCGCGGTTGCTGAGGTCTGTAATGGTGGTCTGTCTGTAATGGGAGGGGGGGCTGTCTGTAATGGTGGCCTGTCTGTAATGGGGGGGGGGGGGGGTGTCTGTAATGGTGGCGGTCTGTAATGGGGGGATGTCTGTAATGTTCTCTTTCCCGTTGCTATGTGTTTGTAATGGGGGTGGTGGGGGGAGAAAGGAGCCGTCAAACTTCGAACTGAAAACTTACATTCACTATTTTCTTTGAAAATATACGTGAGTTCCACAAAATCATCCGATAGCATCCTGAATATAGCATTAGAAACATGTTCATTTGAAGCAATAGAGTCAGAAACACCACGACAGTTGACGATTGTGTTCGTGCGTAGGATGCGACGGTGATCATCATTTTTATAACAGTGAGTGTTTAACGTAAGAATGATGTAAGCCGAAAGTGAATCTTGAATGGTTACATTACTCCCACCAGCTAATTCACGTAATTTGGTTAATTGTTCGCCTGAAAAACACAGATTTACTTGCTGATGCGTAGTTTGCCAAGTTCTAAGAAGAGGAAATGTGTCTTGTAACGGTCCAGCATGACTCAAATGTTTCATCATAGGCAGAAGGGATTGATCCGCTTCTTCTTCGTGCTACATACGTCGATCCAATAGAGGCAATGATTCGAGAGGTTTCAAGTGTTGGTAAAAACATGAAATTGTATTTAAAAATTTTAACAAAGCAGCAGCATCGCCCAATACATGGGACCAGCTCACCCCCAAAATCCATTCACCACTTTGTGAAATACTTGTCAATTTGAAAAGAACGAGAGGCTGATCTTGAGATAGAAACTAGCTTTGTAACTTGTATTCCATCGATAAATGGTACAAGTAAATTTTCATGTAGTTCAGTAATGATGTTTACATTGGCAGGCCAAGCAACCAACTCACCATTGTCAGTATAAGTAATCGGAATCGCATCGTCTGTCATTTCGATGAAATAATGGCCATCACCGACTGAAATAAAACGACCGGCAACGAGGGGCCATAAGGAAAGTGTATGGCAAAGGGCATCTTTGAATCGGTTAATCTCCAAACGAGATGGATATTCAAATACTTTATCGACGCTTATTAAAGCCAACAGATCAAGTTCAGCAAGTTCAACTCGACAGTACTGCCCTGTTGCTGACGATGAAGGAACGAGCCAAGAAGCCATATTCCAATCTATCATTAGAGATTCATCGTCATAAGAATGCAAAACTGATAGATGATGAAGAAGAAGCTATTAGACTTGTGCAGATTTAAGCTTGCTTTGTTTTTAGGAACAACCCTATCTCAAACAGTACGTCAAAACTTCATAGAAAGCAGTTTTCTGGAATGATGAGAGACTGGAAAAAACCTCGTCATCGTCCATCGGCACCGGATTATAACATGATTTTTATAACAGAAGAGTAGATAAAATTTCTTGAGGAAGTGATTTTCCGCTTCTAAATGTTTTAATGCTCACGAAAGTCACTTATTCAACATGCAATCCTTGTTCATTTGACTCTACGACATATACACGGTGGAAAACCAAAATTAAGCGATATCAATTACTCGAATTTCATAAAACGTTGATCAATATCATGCATATTCTCACCAGCTTTAAATTTGAGAAGTTCATCAGGTGATGTTCAAAAAATTACCCATAGTGATGTACACAAACATTCATTTTTATCTCTTCTGTCGATGTTGTGTCTCTCCTAAGTGTATGACAGCTCCAGCTCAGTTTGCTAAATGAAACCTGTAGCTATTCACCAACTCAGCTTCAATAAATCCGTATGAACTCGTAAGGGTTATCTTCCCATACCAGAACACGTGTTCTGTTTTTGGGAATCGCATTTTAGGCTTTAAAAACCGTTGTTCTATTACTGAATTATATTGTAACAACAGTAACGACTTCGCACAAGCCTCAGCTTCTAGTAGCTGAACTGATGAACAACAGTTTCAACTCTCGGAAGCTAGAACTGTTAGACACCTACTGTATAGACATTTTTCACGTTATTATGAATTTCCTTCTAATATTGGGTATTTTAATATTTATGAAAATCATTAGCAGAGATGAGCACCGGACAAACTTTTCTGTCCTGCCGCCAATCCTCGTCCTATTGGGCGGCAGGGCAGCACGAAAAATGACGTGCTGTCCTGTCCTGCCAAACAGGACAGAACAGGACACAGAACGGTCGTACCGGCCTGTTCTGTGCTCATCTCTGATCATTAGTTTCATTATGCTTCATATTTTGACTTTTAAGAGAAGGTCCGCGACAGGACCACCCTAGGTCGCCGGGGAAAATTTTTTTTTTCGATTTTATTTCCTTAAACGATAGGCCTAAGTAATCTATAGTTAAATCCAATATATTAGCTCATTTGGTTTTATCTATGAAAAATGCGAGCTAAAACAAGTTTAAGGGGATCAAAATTGACCCTAAAAATCCGCTAAAAATGGGTATGCTCAGTATTTTGATATTTTCTCATGACTGGTTTGACCGTTTGAGATCGGGTACATCTCATTATATAGGAAATATTATAGGCTACAAAGGACGGTGGATGTTTTACGTGCATTTCGGCCCACCAAGAAAATGAAGGTAGATTTACCACAAACTTTCAGCAAATACTCAGCTATATACCAGTAAGCACCACACAAAATTTCAACTTGATCCGTTGAACTTTTCCTTTACTTTCACCACATCCTAAATGTACATATAAATACCATATACGGGTTACCTTCCCAAGTTGCCATTCGAAGGGGATTTCGAGATGTCGATATGAGCTTTTCGATGGGTTGACGAAATTGTCATTTTGTTACCCATCGACGACCCCTCGACCTATCGGAAAATGGCACTCCGAAGGCTCTGTTTGAAATTTCGATGCCCTCGACGCACCCATCTCTGATGAATTCCGATAGGTTCCGATGGGTGAAATTAGCAGAGCTACGAGCGGTCGATATTTCGAGCACTCGAAAGTTTGGTGAAATTTCAAAAAATTTTTGTCTCCTGCATTTGTTTTTTTTTTCGAGCCCTCAGTACCTATCGGATATTTTTGCAGAAGTGAAGATTCGAACATATGTACTTACGATTACGAAGCTTGCATAGATCAGATGAACTAAATATACCGTTTTCATTTTAGATAAATCTAAGTGTCATCATGAAATATATTTAACTTTTGTATCTTTTTCTTTGTATTTTCTTTAAATATAATTTTAATGAGTTTTTTTTAAAAACAACTCGCGGTATATATATTGCTATTATTGGTGATAAATAAAAACAATTTTATCTGTTATAAGTTTTACTGTATTAAATAAAAAAAATTATGCTAGAGTATTAATTACATTACAATTAATTAGTTTATGTAAAAAAAGCCATAAAAAAGTATCGAAACTAATTAGACAAATTCGATTTATCTATCCCTATTAAGTTTATAAACTTCAATTATCTCATTAATTTAGAAGGCTAAAAAAAATAAACAGATAGTTTTAAATGAGACCGTCCCATGTAAAAAAGAAATATGAAAAAAGTCAGCTTTAGAGAGGTCAAAATCGAGTGAAAATCGATTAAAATCATACGATTTTAATCAATAATTTAAACAATAATAATCATAGCAAAATTAGATTGTAATCAATTATTGCAATTATTATGATTATAATCATAATAATTGAAATAATCGATTAAAATCCGATTTTGCTATGATTATTACTGCTTAAATTATTGATTAAAATCTTATGATTTTAATCGATTTTTTTAATCAGTTTTGTTGCGTGGGATGAACTAGTTCTTTGGCAACCAGTTATTGAAAATCAGGGTTATTCAAGAGTTCAAGATATTTGAAGTGTTATGAAACTAAATTAATTATGACTGGTTTTTTCCTCAGAACTGTAAACATATTTCTATCTTTGTTCTAGTTGTAGCTGATAAATAATGTTGTTCAAACGATGAAACTATGTAAAAGCACCTGTAAAAAACAAAAATTCTCCAAGGAGATCAAAAATCATTCAAGAACTGAATTTCTGAGATGCTTTCGGGTATCAAAATTAAAACGAACTATCGAAATTATGCTTTTCGATAGGTATGTCCCAGCAAGCACTCGATATTTCGATTAGCTTCCATTAATCTAAATCATATCGAGTAATCGAAAATATCTTTCCGATGGGCTTTCTGTCTTCGAGTAGTCGAAATTCCGATAGATTTCGAGTCGTCGGAACGTATCCGAGGAGTCGAAAATGAATGCACGATGAGGAAATGTTTTCGACCACTCGGTAGTTCGATGGGTTCCGACTAATCGAAATCATATCGAGTAACTGAAATGATCTTTACGATAGGTCTCCTCTCTTCGAGTGGTCCATTTTTCGATGGTTTTCGAGCGGTCAAAATATGTCCGAGTAGTCGAAAATAAATATCCGATAGGAATATGCTCCCGAGCACTCGAGATTCGATAGGCACCGAGGGGCTCGAAATTCGAACAGAACGAGAAAAAAACATACATATTCAGGTTTCGACCACTCGTCGCACCCATCGTTGGCTTCTCATGGTCTGCTTGGGTTGTGGACCCTTGTTCTCGACTATACGATTCAGAACTGGAGTGATTTTTCTAGGATCACTAGAAATAAGTGAGGACTACAATATTGCCAGGACATGAGGTT